>JANJGN010002404.1:0-72488 GCA_026770705.1 Isurus oxyrinchus
TGGAGAGAGAGAGAGTGGGGGGTGGAGAGAGAGAGAGAGAGATGGGGGGGGGAGAGAGTGGGGGGTGGAGAGAGAGAGAGAGAGATGGGGGGAGGAGAGAGTGGGGGGGAGAGAGTGGGGGGGAGAGAGTGGGGGGGAGAGAGATGGGGGGGAGAGAGAGAGATGGGGGAGAGAGAGAGAGATGCGGGAGAGAGAGAGAGATGCGGGAGAGAGAGAGAGATGGGGGAGAGAGAGAGAGATGCGGGAGAGAGAGAGAGATGGGGGAGAGAGAGAGAGATGGGGGAGAGAGAGAGATGGGGGAGAGAGAGAGATGGGGGAGAGAGAGAGAGGGGGGAGAGAGAGAGATGGGGGAGAGAGAGAGATGGGGGAGAGAGAGAGAGGGGGCGGGCGGGGGGGACGAGGGGGCGGGCGGAGGGGAACGAGGGGGCGGGCGGGGGGGGACGAGGGGGCGGGCGGGGGGGGACGAGGGGGCGGGCGGGGGGGGACGAGGGGGCGGGCGGGTGGGAAGAGGGGGAGGGCGGGGGAAGAGGGGGAGGGCGGGGGAAGAGGGGAAGGCGGGGGAAGAGGGGGAGGGCGGGGGAAGAGGGGGAGGGCGGGGGAAGAGGGGGAGGGCGGGGAGGGAGGAGGAAGAGGGGGGAGGGGAAGAGGGGGAGGGCGGGGAAGAGGGGGAGGGAGGGGAAGAGGGGGAGGGAGGGGAAGAGGCGGAGGGAGGGAAGAGGCGGAGGGAGGGGAAGAGGCGGAGGGAGGGGAAGAGGCGGAGGGAGGGGAAGAGGCGGAGGGAGGGGAAGAGGCGGAGGGAGGGGAAGAGAGGAAGAAGAGGAGCGAAGGGGAAGAGGGGGTTATAACATTCACTCTCTCCCCTCCTCCATCCCTCCCTCAGGTTATAACATTCACTCTCTCCCCTCCTCCATCCCTCCCTCAGGTTATAACATTCACTCTCTCCCCTCCTCCCTCCCTCCCTCAGGTTATAACATTCACTCTCTCCCCTCCTCCCTCCCTCAGGTTATAACATTCACTCTCTCCCCTCCTCCCTCCCTCCCTCAGGTTATAACATTCACTCTCTCCCCTCCTCCCTCCCTCCCACAGGTTATAACATTCACTCTCTCCCCTCCTCCCTCCCTCAGGTTATAACATTCACTCTCTCCCTCCTCCCTCCCTCCCTCAGGTTATAACATTCACTCTCTCCCCTCCTCCCTCCCTCCCTCAGGTAATAACATTCACTCTCTCCCCTCCTCCCTCAGGTTATAACATTCACTCTCTCCCCTCCTCCCTCCCTCCCTCAGGTTATAACATTCACTCTCTCCCCTCCTCCCTCCCTCCCTCAGGTTATAACATTCACTCTCTCCCCTCCTCCCTCCCTCAGGTTATAACATTCACTCTCTCCCCTCCTCCCTCCCTCAGGTGATAACATTCACTCTCTCCCTCCTCCCTCCCTCAGGTTATAACATTCACTCTCTCCCCTCCTCCCTCCCTCAGGTTATAACATTCACTCTCTCCCCTCCTCCCTCCCTCCCTCAGGTTATAACATTCACTCTCTCCCCTCCTCCCTCCCTCCCTCAGGTTATAACATTCACTCTCTCCCCTCCTCCCTCCCTCAGGTTATAACATTCACTCTCTCCCCTCCTCCCTCCCTCCCTCAGGTTATAACATTCACTCTCTCCCCTCCTCCCTCCCTCAGGTTATAACATTCACTCTCTCCCCTCCTCCCTCCCTCAGGTTATAACATTCACTCTCTCCCCTCCTCCCTCCCTCCCTCAGGTTATAACATTCACTCTCTCCCCCTCCCCCCTCCCTCAGGTTATAACATTCACTCTCTCCCCTCCTCCCTCCCTCCCTCAGGTTATAACATTCACTCTCTCCCCTCCTCCCTCCCTCAGGTTATAACATTCACTCTCTCCCCTCCTCCCTCCCTCCCTCAGGATATAACATTCACTCTCTCCCCTCCTCCCTCCCTCCCTCAGGTTATAACATTCACTCTCTCCCTCCTCCTCCCTCCCTCAGGTTATAACATTCACTCTCTCCCTCCTCCCTCCCTCCCTCAGGTTATAACATTCACTCTCTCCCCTCCGCCCTCCCTCCCTCAGGTTATAACATTCACTCTCTCCCCTCCTCCCTCCCTCCCTCAGGTTATAACATTCACTCTCTCCCCTCCTCCCTCCCTCAGGTTATAACATTCACTCTCTCCCCTCCTCCCTCCCTCCCTCAGGTTATAACATTCACTCTCTCCCCTCCTCCCTCCCTCAGGTTATAACATTCACTCTCTCCCCTCCTCCCTCCCTCCCTCAGGTTATAACATTCACTCTCTCCCCTCCCCCCTCCCTCAGGTTATAACATTCACTCTCTCCCCTCCTCCCTCCCTCCCTCAGGTTATAACATTCACTCTCTCCCCTCCTCCCTCCCTCAGGTTATAACATTCACTCTCTCCCCTCCTCCCTCCCTCCCTCAGGTTATAACATTCACTCTCTCCCCTCCTCCCTCCCGCAGGTTATAACATTCACTCTCTCCCCTCCTCCCTCCCTCAGGTTATAACATTCACTCTCTCCCCTCCTCCCTCCCTCCCTCAGGTTATAACATTCACTCTCTCCCCTCCTCCCTCCCTCAGGTAATAACATTCACTCTCTCCCTCCTCCCTCCCTCCTCAGGTTATAACATTCACTCTCTCCCCTCCTCCCTCCCTCCCTCAGGTTATAACATTCACTCTCTCCCCTCCTCCCTCCCTCAGGTTATAACATTCACTCTCTCCCCTCCTCCCTCCCTCAGGTTATAACATTCACTCTCTCCCCTCCTCCCTCCCTCCCTCAGGATATAACATTCACTCTCTCCCCGCCTCCCTCCCTCCCTCAGGTTATAACATTCACTCTCTCCCCTCCTCCCTCCCTCAGGGTATAACATTCACTCTCTCCCCTCCTCCCTCCCTCCCTCAGGTTATAACATTCACTCTCTCCCCTCCTCCCTCCCTCAGGTGATCACATTCACTCTCTCCCCTCCTCCCTCCCTCAGGGTATAACATTCACTCTCTCCCCTCCTCCCTCCCTCCCTCCCTCAGGTTATAACATTCACTCTCTCCCCTCCTCCCTCCCTCCTCAGGTTATAACATTCACTCTCTCCCCTCCTCCCTCCCTCCCTCAGGTTATAACATTCACTCTCTCCCCTCCTACCTCCCTCCCTCAGGTTATAACATTCACTCTCTCCCCTCCTCCCTCCTTCAGGTTATAACATTCACTCTCTCCCCTCCTCCCTCCCTCCCTCAGGTTATAACATTCACTCTCTCCCCTCCTCCCTCCCTCAGGTTATAACATTCACTCTCTCCCCTCCTCCCTCCCCCCTCAGGTTATAACATTCACTCTCTCCCCTCCTCCCTCCCTCCCTCAGGTTATAACATTCACTCTCTCCCCTCCTCCCTCCCTCAGGTTATAACATTCACTCTCTCCCCTCCTCCCTCCCTCCCTCAGGTTATAACATTCACTCTCTCCCCTCCTCCCTCCCTCAGGTTATAACATTCACTCTCTCCCCTCCTCCCTCCCTCCCTCAGGTTATAACATTCACTCTCTCCCCTCCTCCCTCCCTTCCTCAGGTTATAACATTCACTCTCTCCCTCCTCCCTCCCTCCCTCAGGTTATAACATTCACTCTCTCCCCTCCTCCCTCCCTCCCTCAGGTTATAACATTCACTCTCTCCCCTCCTCCCTCCCTCAGGTTATAACATTCACTCTCTCCGCTCCTCCCTCCCTCCCTCAGGTTATAACATTCACTCTCTCCCCTCCTCCCTCCCTCCCTCAGGTTATAACATTCACTCTCTCCCCTCCTCCCTCCCTCCCTCAGGTTATAACATTCACTCTCTCCCCTCCTCCCTCCCTCAGGCTATAACATTCACTCTCTCCCCTCCTCCCTCCCTCAGGTTATAACATTCACTCTCTCCCCTCCTCCCTCCCTCAGGTTATAACATTCACTCTCTCCCCTCCTCCCTCCCTCAGGTTATAACATTCACTCTCTCCCCTCCTCCCTCCCTCAGGTTATAACATTTACTCTCTCCCCTCCTCCCTCCCTCAGGTTATAACATTCACTCTCTCCCCCTCCTCCCTCCCTCTCTCAGGTTATAACATTCACTCTCTCCCCTCCTCCTCCCTCCCTCAGGTTATAACATTCACTCTCTCCCCTCCTCCCTCCCTCCCTCAGGTTATAACATTCACTCTCTCCCCTCCTCCCTCCCTCAGGTTATAACATTCACTCTCTCCCCTCCTCCCTCCCTCAGGTTATAACATTCACTCTCTCCCCTCCTCCCTCCCTCCCTCATGTTATAACATTCACTCTCTCCCCTCCTCCCTCCCTCCCTCATGTTATAACATTCACTCTCTCCCCTCCTCCCTCCCTCAGGGTATAACATTCACTCTCTCCCCTCCTCCCTCCCTCAGGTTATAACATTCACTCTCTCCCCTCCTCCCTCCCTCCCTCAGGTTATAACATTCACTCTCTCCCCTCCTCCCTCCCTCAGGGTATAACATTCACTCTCTCCCCTCCTCCCTCCCTCAGGTTATAACATTCACTCTCTCCCCTCCTCCCTCCCTCCCTCAGGTTATAACATTCACTCTCTCCCCTCCTCCCTCCCTCCCTCAGGTTATAACATTCACTCTCTCCCCTCCTCCCTCCCTCCCTCAGGGTATAACATTCACTCTCTCCCCTCCTCCTCCCTCCCTCAGGTTATAACATTCACTCTCTCCCCTCCTCCCTCCCTCAGGGTATAACATTCACTCTCTCCCCTCCTCCCTCCCTCAGGTTATAACATTCACTCTCTCCCCTCCTCCCTCCCTCCCTCCCTCCTCAGGTTATAACATTCACTCTCTCCCCTCCTCCCTCCCTCCCTCAGGTTATAACATTCACTCTCTCCCCTCCTCCCTCCCTCCCTCAGGTTATAACATTCACTCTCTCCCCTCCTCCCTCCCTCAGGTTATAACATTCACTCTCTCCCCTCCTCCCTCCCTCAGGTTATAACATTCACTCTCTCCCCTCCTCCCTCCCTCCTCAGGTTATAACATTCACTCTCTCCCCTCCTCCCTCCCTCCCTCAGGTTATAACATTCACTCTCTCCCCTCCTCCCTCCCTCCCTCAGGTTATAACATTCACTCTCTCCCCTCCTCCCTCCCTCCCTCAGGTTATAACATTCACTCTCTCCCCTCCTCCCTCCCTCCCTCAGGTTATAACATTCACTCTCTCCCCTCCTCCCTCCCTCAGGTTATAACATTCACTCTCTCCCCTCCTCCCTCCCTCAGGTTATAACATTCACTCTCTCCCCTCCTCCTCCCTCCCTCAGGTTATAACATTCACTCTCTCCCCTCCTCCCTCCCTCAGGTTATAACATTCACTCTCTCCCCTCCTCCCTCCCTCCCTCAGGTTATAACATTCACTCTCTCCCCTCCTCCCTCCCTCAGGTTATAACATTCACTCTCTCCCCTCCTCCCTCCCTCAGGTTATAACATTCACTCTCTCCCCTCCTCCCTCCCTCAGGTTATAACATTCACTCTCTCCCCTCCTCCCTCCCTCCCTCAGGTTATAACATTCACTCTCTCCCCTCCTCCCTCCCTCCCTCAGGTTATAACATTCACTCTCTCCCCTCCTCCCTCCCTCAGGTTATAACATTCACTCTCTCCCCTCCTCCCTCCCTCAGGTTATAACATTCACTCTCTCCCCTCCTCCCTCCCTCCCTCAGGTTATAACATTCACTCTCTCCCCTCCTCCCTCCCTCCCTCAGGTTATAACATTCACTCTCTCCCCTCCTCCCTCCCTCCCTCAGGTTATAACATTCACTCTCTCCCCTCCTCCCTCCCTCCCTCAGGTTATAACATTCACTCTCTCCCCTCCTCCCTCCCTCCCTCAGGTTATAACATTCACTCTCTCCCCTCCTCCCTCCCTCAGGTTATAACATTCACTCTCTCCCCTCCTCCCTCCCTCAGGTTATAACATTCACTCTCTCCCCTCCTCCCTCCCTCCCTCAGGTTATAACATTCACTCTCTCCCCTCCTCCCTCCCTCAGGTTATCACATTCACTCTCTCCCCTCCTCCCTCCCTCAGGTTATAACATTCACTCTCTCCCCTCCTCCCTCCCTCCCTCAGGTTATAACATTCACTCTCTCCCCTCCTCCCTCAGGTTATAACATTCACTCTCTCCCCTCCTCCCTCCCTCAGGTTATAACATTCACTCTCTCCCCTCCTCCCTCAGGTTATAACATTCACTCTCTCCCCTCCTCCCTCAGGTTATAACATTCACTCTCTCCCCTCCTCCCTCCCTCCCTCAGGTTATAACATTCACTCTCTCCCCTCCTCCCTCAGGTTATAACATTCACTCTCTCCCCTCCTCCCTCCCTCCCTCAGGTTATAACATTCACTCTCTCCCCTCCTCCCTCCCTCCCTCAGGATATAACATTCACTCTCTCCCCTCCTCCCTCCCTCAGGTTATAACATTCACTCTCTCCCCTCCTCCCTCCCTCACTCAGGTTATAACATTCACTCTCTCCCCTCCTCCCTCCCTCACTCAGGTTATAACATTCACTCTCTCCCCTCCTCCATCCCTCACTCAGGTTATAACATTCACTCTCTCCCCTCCTCCATCCCTCAGGTTATAACATTCACTCTCTCCCCTCCTCCCTCCCTCCCTCAGGTTATAACATTCACTCTCTCCCCTCCTCCCTCCCTCCCTCAGGTTATAACATTCACTCTCTCCCCTCCTCCCTCCCTCAGGTTATAACATTCACTCTCTCCCCCCCCTCCCTCAGGTTATAACATTCACTCTCTCCCCTCCTCCCTCCCTCCCTCAGGTTATAACATTCACTCTCTCCCCTCCTCCCTCCCTCAGGTTATAACATTCACTCTCTCCCCTCCTCCCTCCCTCAGGTTATAACATTCACTCTCTCCCTCCTCCCTCACTCAGGTTATAACATTCACTCTCTCCCTCCCTCCCTCCCTCAGGTGATCACATTCACCCTCTCACCCATCGCTTGTTCCGCTGACATCCCGGACGCGCGAGGCCGCCGACGTGCTCGTGCACGCGGCCGCGTTCGTTTGCGCATCACGTGCGCGCACCGGGCAACCCCTGGTGCGCGGCCCCAAACCCACCCCCGCACCCAGCCCCGAGCACGGCCGTGCATTTCGTCCCCATACAGCGCCCCTCTCTGAAGCGGCCGAGGGCGGAACTACAATGGAGAGCAGCGTCGGGGAAGGGCGGAGTCATATTGCGAGTGGTGTGGGGGATGTCAGAGATTGTTGTAGTGAGGGGTGTGCTGTATATCAGACAGTGTTACAGAGAGGGGTGTGGGATATATCAGAGAGTGTTACAGTGAGGGGTGTGGGGTATATCAGAGAGTGTTACAGTGAGGGGTGTGGGCTATATCAGAGAGTGTTACAGTGAGGAGTGTGGCGTATATCAGAGAGTGTTACAGTGAGGTGTGTGGGGTATATCAGAGAGTGTTACAGTGAGGGGTGTGGGATATATCAGAGAGTGTTACAGTGAGGGGTGTGCTGTATATCAGACAGTGTTACAGAGAGGGGTGTGGGATATATCAGAGAGTGTTACAGTGAGGTGTGTGGGGTATATCAGAGAGTGTTACAGTGAGGGGTGTGGGGTATATCAGAGAGTGTTACAGTGAGAGGTGTGGGATATATCAGAGAGTGTTACAGTGAGGGGTGTGGGGTATATCAGAGAGTGTTACAGTGAGGGGTGTGGGGTATATCAGAGAGTGTTACAGTGAGAGGTGTGGGGTATATCAGAGAGTGTTACAGTGAGGGGTATGGTGTATATCAGACAGTGTTACAGTGAGGGGTGTGGGATATATCAGAGAGTGTTACAGTGAGGGGTGTGGGGTATATCAGAGAGTGTTACAGTGAGAGGTGTGGGGTATATCAGAGAGTGTTACAGTGAGTGGTTTGGGGTATATCAGAGAGTGTTACAGTGAGTGGTGTGGGTTATATCAGAGACTCTTACAGTGAGGTGTGTGGAGTATATCAGAGAGTGTTGCAGTGAGGGGTGTGGGATGTATCAGAGTGTTACAGTGAGAGGTGTGGGGTATAACAGAGAGTGTTACAGTGAGGGGTGTGGGATATATCAGAGAGTGTTTCAATGAGGAGTGTGGGGTATATCAGAGAGTGTTACAGTGAGGGTGTGCGGGGTGTATCTGAGAGTGTTACAGTGAGGGGTGTGGGTTATATCAGAGAGTGTTTCAGTGAGGGGTGTGGGTTATATCAGAGAGTATTACAGTGAGGGATGTGGGATATATCAGAGGGTCTTACAGTGAGGGGTGTGGGGTATATCAGAGAGTGTTACAGTGAGAGGTGTGGGATATATCAGAGAGTGTGACAGTGAGGGGTGTGGGGTATATCAGAGAGTGTTACAGTGAGGAGTGTGGGGTATATCAGAGAATGTTACAGTGAGTGGTGTGGGGTATAGCAGAGAGTGTTACAGTGATGGGTGTGGGGTATATCAGAGTGTTACAGTGAGGGGTGTGGGGTATATCAGAGAGTGTTACAGTGCAGGGTGTGGGGTATATCAGAGTGTGTTACACTGAGGAGTGTGGGGTATATCAGAGGGTGTTACAGTGAGTGGTGTGGGGTATATCAGATAGTGTTACAGTGACGGTGTGGGGTATATCAGAGAGTGTTACAGTGAGGGGTGTGGGGTATATCAGAGAGTGTTACACAGCGAGGGGTGTGGGGGATATCAGAGAGTGTTACAGTGAGGAGTGTGGGGTATATCAGAGAGTGTTACCGTGAGGAGTGTGGGGTATATCAGAGAGTGTTACAGTGAGAGGTGTGGGGTATATCAGAGAGTGTTACAATGAGGAGTGTGGGGTATATCAGACAGTGTTACAGTGAGGGGTGTGGGGTGTATCAGAGTGTTACAGTGAGGGGTGTGGGGTATATCAGAGAGTGTTACAGTGAGGAGTGTGGGGTATATCAGATAGTGTTACACTGAGGAGTGTGGGATATATCAGAGAGTGTTGCAGTGAGGGGTGTGGGGTATATGAGAGAGTGTTACAGTGAGGAGTGTGGGATATATCAGAGAGTGTTACAGTGAGGAGTGTGGGATATATCAGAGAGTGTTACAGTGAGGGGTGGGGGGTATATGAGAGAGTGTTACAGTGAGGGGTGTGGGGTATATCAGAGAGTGTTACAGTGAGGGGTGTGGGGTATATGAGAGAGTGTTACAGTGAGGCGTGTGGGATGTATCAGAGTGTTACAGTGAGAGGTGTGGGGTATAACAGAGAGTGTTATAGTGAGGTGTATGGGGTATAACAGGGAGTGTTACAGTGAGGGGTATGGGGTATATCAGGGAGTGTTACAGTGAGTGGTGTGGGGTATATCAGAGAGTGTTAAAGTGAGGGGTGTGGGTTATAACTGAGTGTTTCTTTGAGGGGTGTGGGGTATATCAGAGTGTGTTACAGTGAGGGGTGTGGGGTATATCAGAGAGTGTTACAGTGAGGGGTGTGGGCTATATCAGAGAGTGTTACAGTGAGGGGTGTGGGGTATATCAGAGAGTGTTACAGTGAGGGGTGTGGGGTATATCAGTGTTTGTTACAGTGAGGGGTGTGGGGTATATCAGAGTGTGTTACAGTGAGGGGTGTGGGGTATATCAGAGAGTGTTACAGAGAGGTGTGGGGTATATCAGAGCGTGTTACAGTGAGGGGTGTGGGGTATATCAGAGAGTGCTACAGTGAGGGGTGTGGGATATATCAGAGCGTGTTACAGTGAGGGGTGTGTGGTATATCAGAGAGTGTTATAGTGAGTGGTGTGGGGTATATCAGAGAGTGTTACAGTGAGGGGTGTGGGGTATATCAGAGAGTGTTACAGTGAGGGGTGTGGGGTATATCAGAGTGTGTTACAGTGAGGGGTGTGGTGTATATCAGAGACTGTTACAGTGAGGTGTGTGGGATATATCATAGAGTGTTACAGTGAGTGGTGTGGAATATATCAGAGAGTGTTACAGTGAGGCGTGTGGGATGTATCAGAGTGTTACAGTGAGAGGTGTGGGGTATAACAGAGAGTGTTATAGTGGGGTGTATGGGGTATAACAGAGAGTGTTACAGTGAGGGGTATGGGGTATATCAGAGAGTGTTACAGTGAGTGGTGTGGGGTATATCAGAGAGTGTTAAAGTGAGGGGTGTGGGTTATAACTGAGTGTTACTTTGAGGGGTGTGGGGTATATCAGAGTGTGTTACAGTGAGGGGTGTGGGATATATCAGAGAGGGTTACAGTGAGGGGTGTGGGGTATATCAAAGAGTGTTACAGTGAGGGGTGTGGGGTATATCAGAGAGTGTTACAGTGAGGGGTGTGGGGTGTATCAAAGAATGTTACAGTGAGGGGTGTGAAATATATCAGAGAGTGTTACACTGAGGGGTGTGTGGGATATATCAGAGAATGTTACAATGAGTGGTGTGCGGTATATCAGAGTGTGTTACAGTGAGGGGTGTGGGGTATATCAGAGTGTCTTACAGTGAGGTTTGTGGGGTATATCAGAGTGTGTTACAGTGAGTGGTGTGGGGTATATCAGAGTGTATTATGGTGAGTGATGTGGGCTATATCAGAGAGTGTTACAATGAGAGGTGTGGGGTATATCAGAGAGTGTTACAGTGAGTGGTGTGGGGTATATCAGAGACTGTTATAGTGAGGGGTGTGGTGTATATGAGACTGTTACAGTGAGGCGTGTGGGGTATATCAGAGAGTGTTACAGTGAGGAATGTGTGGTATATCTGAGTGTTACAGTGAGTGGTTTGGGGTATATCAGAGAGTGTTACAGTGAGTGGTGTGGGTTATATCAGAGACTCTTACAGTGAGGTGTGTGGAGTATATCAGAGAGTGTTGCAGTGAGGGGTGTGGGATGTATCAGAGTGTTACAGTGAGAGGTGTGGGGTATAACAGAGAGTGTTACAGTGAGGGGTGTGGGATATATCAGAGAGTGTTTCAATGAGGAGTGTGGGGTATATCAGAGAGTGTTACAGTGAGGGTGTGCGGGGTGTATCTGAGAGTGTTACAGTGAGGGGTGTGGGTTATATCAGAGAGTGTTTCAGTGAGGGGTGTGGGTTATATCAGAGAGTATTACAGTGAGGGATGTGGGATATATCAGAGGGTCTTACAGTGAGGGGTGTGGGGTATATCAGAGAGTGTTACAGTGAGAGGTGTGGGATATATCAGAGAGTGTGACAGTGAGGGGTGTGGGGTATATCAGAGAGTGTTACAGTGAGGAGTGTGGGGTATATCAGAGAATGTTACAGTGAGTGGTGTGGGGTATAGCAGAGAGTGTTACAGTGATGGGTGTGGGGTATATCAGAGTGTTACAGTGAGGGGTGTGGGGTATATCAGAGAGTGTTACAGTGCAGGGTGTGGGGTATATCAGAGTGTGTTACACTGAGGAGTGTGGGGTATATCAGAGGGTGTTACAGTGAGTGGTGTGGGGTATATCAGATAGTGTTACAGTGACGGTGTGGGGTATATCAGAGAGTGTTACAGTGAGGGGTGTGGGGTATATCAGAGAGTGTTACACAGCGAGGGGTGTGGGGGATATCAGAGAGTGTTACAGTGAGGAGTGTGGGGTATATCAGAGAGTGTTACCGTGAGGAGTGTGGGGTATATCAGAGAGTGTTACAGTGAGAGGTGTGGGGTATATCAGAGAGTGTTACAATGAGGAGTGTGGGGTATATCAGACAGTGTTACAGTGAGGGGTGTGGGGTGTATCAGAGTGTTACAGTGAGGGGTGTGGGGTATATCAGAGAGTGTTACAGTGAGGAGTGTGGGGTATATCAGATAGTGTTACACTGAGGAGTGTGGGATATATCAGAGAGTGTTGCAGTGAGGGGTGTGGGGTATATGAGAGAGTGTTACAGTGAGGAGTGTGGGATATATCAGAGAGTGTTACAGTGAGGAGTGTGGGATATATCAGAGAGTGTTACAGTGAGGGGTGGGGGGTATATGAGAGAGTGTTACAGTGAGGGGTGGGGGGTATATCAGAGAGTGTTACAGTGAGGGGTGTGGGGTATATGAGAGAGTGTTACAGTGAGGCGTGTGGGATGTATCAGAGTGTTACAGTGAGAGGTGTGGGGTATAACAGAGAGTGTTATAGTGAGGTGTATGGGGTATAACAGAGAGTGTTACAGTGAGGGGTATGGGGTATATCAGGGAGTGTTACAGTGAGTGGTGTGGGGTATATCAGAGAGTGTTAAAGTGAGGGGTGTGGGTTATAACTGAGTGTTACTTTGAGGGGTGTGGGGTATATCAGAGTGTGTTACAGTGAGGGGTGTGGGATATATCAGAGAAGGTTACAGTGAGGGGTGTGGGGTATATCAAAGAGTGTTACAGTGAGGGGTGTGGGGTATATCAGAGAGTGTTACAGTGAGGGGTGTGGGGTGTATCAAAGAATGTTACAGTGAGGGGTGTGAAATATATCAGAGAGTGTTACGCTGAGGTGTGTGTGGGATATATCAGAGAATGTTACAATGAGTGGTGTGCGGTATATCAGAGTGTGTTACAGTGAGGTTTGTGGGGTATATCAGAGTGTCTTACAGTGAGGTTTGTGGGGTATATCAGAGTGTGTTACAGTGAGTGGTGTGGGGTATATCAGAGTGTATTATGGTGAGTGATGTGGGCTATATCAGAGAGTGTTACAATGAGAGGTGTGGGGTATATCAGAGAGTGTTACAGTGAGTGGTGTGGGGTATATCAGAGACTGTTATAGTGAGGGGTGTGGTGTATATGAGACTGTTACAGTGAGGCGTGTGGGGCATATCAGAGAGTGTTACAGTGAGGAATGTGTGGTATATCTGAGTGTTACAGTGAGTGGTTTGGGGTATATCAGAGAGTGTTACAGTGAGTGGTGTGGGTTATATCAGAGACTCTTACAGTGAGGTGTGTGGAGTATATCAGAGAGTGTTACAGTGAGGGGTGTGGGATGTATCAGAGTGTTACAGTGAGAGGTGTGGGGTATAACAGAGAGTGTTACAGTGAGGGGTGTGGGATATATCAGAGAGTGTTTCAATGAGGAGTGTGGGGTATATCAGAGAGTGTTACAGTGAGGGTGTGCGGGGTGTATCTGAGAGTGTTACAGTGAGGGGTGTGGGTTATATCAGAGAGTGTTTCAGTGAGGGGTGTGGGATATATCAGAGAGTATTACAGTGAGGGATGTGGGATATATCAGAGGGTCTTACAGTGAGGGGTGTGGGGTATATCAGAGAGTGTTACAGTGAGAGGTGTGGGGTATATCAGCGAGTGTTACAGTGAGGAGTGTGGGGTATATCAGAGAATGTTACAGTGAGTGGTGTGGGGTATAGCAGAGAGTGTTACAGTGATGGGTGTGGGGTATATCAGAGTGTTACAGTGAGGGGTGTGGGGTATATCAGAGAGTGTTACAGTGCAGGGTGTGGGGTATATCAGAGTGTGTTACACTGAGGAGTGTGGGGTATATCAGAGGGTGTTACAGTGAGTGGTGTGGGGTATATCAGATAGTGTTACAGTGACGGTGTGGGGTATATCAGAGAGTGTTACAGTGAGGGGTGTGGGGTATATCAGAGAGTGTTACACAGCGAGGGGTGTGGGGGATATCAGAGAGTGTTACAGTGAGGAGTGTGGGGTATATCAGAGAGTGTTACAGTGAGGAGTGTTGGGTATATCAGAGAGTGTTACAGTGAGAGGTGTGGGGTATATCAGAGGGTGTTACAGTGAGGAGTGTGGGGTATATCAGACAGTGTTACAGTGAGGGGTGTGGGGTGTATCAGAGTGTTACAGTGAGGGGTGTGGGGTATATCAGAGAGTGTTACAGTGAGGAGTGTGGGGTATATCAGATAGTGTTACACTGAGGAGTGTGGGATATATCAGAGAGAGTTGCAGTGAGGGGTGTGGGGTATATGAGAGAGTGTTACAGTGAGGAGTGTGGGATATATCAGAGAGTGTTACAGTGAGGAGTGTGGGATATATCAGAGAGTGTTACAGTGAGGGGTGGGGCGTATATGAGAGAGTGTTACAGTGAGGGGTGTGGGGTATATCAGAGAGTGTTACAGTGAGGGGTGTGGGATATATGAGAGAGTGTTACAGTGAGGCGTGTGGGATGTATCAGAGTGTTACAGTGAGAGGTGTGGGGTATAACAGAGAGTGTTATAGTGAGGTGTATGGGGTATAACAGAGAGTGTTACAGTGAGGGGTATGGGGTATATCAGAGAGTGTTACAGTGAGTGGTGGGGGTATATCAGAGAGTGTTAAAGTGAGGGGTGTGGGTTATAACTGAGTGTTACTTTGAGGGGTGTGGGGTATATCAGAGTGTGTTACAGTGAGGGGTGTGGGATATATCAGAGAGGGTTACAGTGAGGGGTGTGGGGTATATCAAAGAGTGTTACAGTGAGGGGTGTGGGGTATATCAGAGAGTGTTACAGTGAGGGGTGTGGGGTTTATCAAAGAATGTTACAGTGAGGGGTGTGAAATATATCAGAGAGTGTTACACTGAGGGGTGTGTGGGATATATCAGAGAATGTTACAATGAGTGGTGTGCGGTATATCAGAGTGTGTTACAGTGAGGTTTGTGGGGTATATCAGAGTATCTTACAGTGAGGTTTGTGGGGTATATCAGAGTGTGTTACAGTGAGTGGTGTGGGGTATATCAGAGTGTATTATGGTGAGTGATGTGGGCTATATCAGAGAGTGTTACAATGAGAGGTGTGGGGTATATCAGAGAGTGTTACAGTGAGTGGTGTGGGGTATATCAGAGACTGTTATAGTGAGGGGTGTGGTGTATATCAGAGAGTGTTACAGTGAGGAATGTGTGGTATATCTGAGTGTTACAGTGAGTGGTTTGGGGTATATCAGAGAGTGTTACAGTGAGTGGTGTGGGTTATATCAGAGACTCTTACAGTGAGGTGTGTGGAGTATATCAGAGAGTGTTACAGTGAGGGGTGTGGGATGTATCAGAGTGTTACAGTGAGAGGTGTGGGGTATAACAGAGAGTGTTACAGTGAGGGGTGTGGGATATATCAGAGAGTGTTTCAATGAGGAGTGTGGGGTATATCAGAGAGTGTTACAGTGAGGGTGTGCGGGGTGTATCTGAGAGTGTTACAGTGAGGGGTGTGGGTTATATCAGAGAGTGTTTCAGTGAGGGATGTGGGTTATATCAGAGAGTATTACAGTGAGGGATGTGGGATATATCAGAGGGTCTTACAGTGAGGGGTGTGGGGTATATCAGAGAGTGTTACAGTGAGAGGTGTGGGATATATCAGAGAGTGTGACAGTGAGGGGTGTGGGGTATATCAGCGAATGTTACAGTGAGGAGTGTGGGGTATATCAGAGAATGTTACAGTGAGTGGTGTGGGGTATAGCAGAGAGTGTTACAGTGATGGGTGTGGAGTATATCAGAGTGTTACAGTGAGGGGTGTGGGGTATATCAGAGAGTGTTACAGTGCAGGGTGTGGGGTATATCAGAGTGTGTTACACTGAGGAGTGTGGGGTATATCAGAGGGTGTTACAGTGAGTGGTGTGGGGTATATCAGATAGTGTTACAGTGACGGTGTGGGGTATATCAGAGAGTGTTACAGTGAGGGGTGTGGGGTATATCAGAGAGTGTTACACAGCGAGGGGTGTGGGGGATATCAGAGAGTGTTACAGTGAGGAGTGTGGGGTATATCAGAGAGTGTTACAGTGAGGAGTGTGGGGTATATCAGAGAATGTTACAGTGAGTGGTGTGGGGTATAGCAGAGAGTGTTACAGTGATGGGTGTGGGGTATATCAGAGTGTTACAGTGAGGGGTGTGGGGTATATCAGAGAGTGTTACAGTGCAGGGTGTGGGGTATATCAGAGTGTGTTACACTGAGGAGTGTGGGGTATATCAGAGGGTGTTACAGTGAGTGGTGTGGGGTATATCAGATAGTGTTACAGTGACGGTGTGGGGTATATCAGAGAGTGTTACAGTGAGGAGTGTGGGGTATATCAGAGAGTGTTACAGTGAGGAGTGTTGGGTATATCAGAGAGTGTTACAGTGAGAGGTGTGGGGTATATCAGAGAGTGTTACAGTGAGGAGTGTGGGGTATATCAGACAGTGTTACAGTGAGGGGTGTGGGGTGTATCAGAGTGTTACAGTGAGGGGTGTGGGGTATATCAGAGAGTGTTACAGTGAGGAGTGTGGGGTATATCAGATAGTGTTACACTGAGGAGTGTGGGATATATCAGAGAGTGTTGCAGTGAGGGGTGTGGGGTATATGAGAGAGTGTTACAGTGAGGAGTGTGGGATATATCAGAGAGTGTTACAGTGAGGAGTGTGGGATATATCAGAGAATGTTACAGTGAGGGGTGGGGGGTATATGAGAGAGTGTTACAGTGAGGAGTGTGGGGTATATCAGAGAGTGTTACAGTGAGGGGTGTGGGGTATATGAGAGAGTGTTACAGTGAGGGGTGTGGGGTATATGAGAGAGTGTTACAGTGAGGGGTGTGGGGTATATGAGAGAGTGTTACAGTGAGGGGTTGTGCGGTATATGAGAGAGTGTTACAGTGAGGGGTTTGGGGTATATGAGAGAGTGTTACAGTGAGGGGTGTGGGATATATCAGAGTGTGTTACAGTGAGGGGTGTGGGGTATATCAGAGAGTGTTACAGTGAGGGGTGTGGGGTATATCAGAGAGTGTTACAGTGAGGCGTGTGGGATATTATCAGCGAGTGTTACAGTGAGGGGTGTGGGATGTATCAGAGACTGTTACAGTGAGAGGTGTGAGATATATCAGAGAGTGTTGCAGTGAGGGGTGTGGGGTATATCACAGAGTGTTACAGTGAGGGGTGTGGGGTATATGAGAGAGTGTTACAGTGAGTGGTGTGGGGTATATGAGAGAGTGTTACAGTGAGGGGTGTGGGGTATATCAGAGAGTCTTACAGTGAGGGATGTGGGGTATATCAGAGAGTATTACAGTGAGTGGTGTGGGGTATATCAGAGAGTGTTACAGTGAGGGGTGTGGGGTATATCAGAGAGTGTTACTGTGAGGGGTGTGGGGTATATCACAGAGTGTTACAGTGAGGGGTGTCGGGTATATGAGAGAGTGTTACAGTGTGGAGTGTGGGGTATATCAGAGAGTGTTACAGTGAGTGGTGTGGGGTATAGCAGACAGTGTCACAGTGAGGGATGTGGGGTATATCAGAGAGTGTCACAGTGAGGGGTGTGGGGTATATCAGAGAGTGTTACAGTGAGGGGTGTGGGGTATATCAGTGAGTGTTACAGTGAGTGGTGTGGGGTATATCAGAGACTGTTACAGTGAGGGATGTGGGGTATATCAGAGACTGTTACAGTGAGGGATGTGGGATATATCAGAGAGCGTTACAGTGAGGGGTGTGGGGAATATCAGAGACTGTTACAGTGAGGGATGTGGGGTATATCAGAGAGTGTTACAGTGAGGGATGTGGGGAATATCAGAGACTGTTACAGTGAGGAATGTGGGGTATATCAGAGAGTGTTACAGTGAGGGATGTGGGGTATATCAGAGAGTCATACAGTGAGGGGTGTGGGGTATATCAGAGAGAGTTACAGTGAGGGATGTGGGGTATATCAGAGAGCGTTACAGTGAGGGGTGTGGGATATATCAGAGTGTGTTACAGTGAGGTGTGTGGGGTATATCAGAGTGTGTTACAGTGAGGGGTGTGGGGTATATCAGAGAGTGTTACAGTGAGGGATGTGGGGTATATCAGAGAGCGTTACAGTGAGGGGTGTGGGATATATCAGAGTGTGTTACAGTGAGGTGTGTGGGGTATATCAGAGTGTGTTACAGTGAG
Organism: Isurus oxyrinchus; assembly: GCA_026770705.1. Classification (NCBI taxonomy): domain Eukaryota; kingdom Metazoa; phylum Chordata; class Chondrichthyes; order Lamniformes; family Lamnidae; genus Isurus; species Isurus oxyrinchus. The sequence continues at coordinate 17,764 of JANJGN010002404.1, forward strand.
GGGTGTGGGGTATATCAGAGAGTGTTACAGTGAGGTGTGGGGTATATCAGAGAGTGTTACAGTGAGGTGTGGGGTATATCAGAGAGTGTTACAGTGAGTGGTGTGGTGTATATCAGAGAGTGTTACAGTGAGGAGTGTGGTGTATATCAGAGTGTGTTACACTGAGGAGTGTGGGGAATATCAGAGTGTGTTACAGTGAGGGGTGTGGGGTATATCAGAGAGTGTTACAGTGAGGGGTGTGGGATATATCAGAGAGTGTTACAGTGAGGGGTGTGTGGTATATCAGTGAGTGTTACAGTGTGGGGTGTGGGGAATATCAGAGAGTGTTACAGTGAGGGGTGTGAGGTATATCAGGGAGTGTTACAGTGAGGGGTGTGGGGTATATCAGAGAGTGTTACAGTGAGGGGTGTGGGGTATATCAGAGAGTGTTACAGTGAGGGGTGTGGGGTATATCAGAGAGTGTTACAGTGAGAGGTGTGGGGAATATCAGAGAGTGTTACAGTGAGGGGTGTGGGGTATATCAGGGAGTATTACAGTGAGGGGTGTGGGGAATATCAGAGAGTGTTACAGTGAGGGGTGTGGGATATATCAGAGAGTGTTTCAATGAGGAGTGTGGGGTATATCAGAGAGTGTTACAGTGAGGGTGTGCGGGGTGTATCTGAGAGTGTTACAGTGAGGGGTGTGGGTTATATCAGAGAGTGTTTCAGTGAGGGGTGTGGGTTATATCAGAGAGTATTACAGTGAGGGATGTGGGATATATCAGAGGGTCTTACAGTGAGGGGTGTGGGGTATATCAGAGAGTGTTACAGTGAGAGGTGTGGGATATATCAGAGAGTGTGACAGTGAGGGGTGTGGGGTATATCAGAGAGTGTTACAGTGAGGAGTGTGGGGTATATCAGAGAATGTTACAGTGAGTGGTGTGGGGTATAGCAGAGAGTGTTACAGTGATGGGTGTGGGGTATATCAGAGTGTTACAGTGAGGGGTGTGGGGTATATCAGAGAGTGTTACAGTGCAGGGTGTGGGGTATATCAGAGTGTGTTACACTGAGGAGTGTGGGGTATATCAGAGGGTGTTACAGTGAGTGGTGTGGGGTATATCAGATAGTGTTACAGTGACGGTGTGGGGTATATCAGAGAGTGTTACAGTGAGGGGTGTGGGGTATATCAGAGAGTGTTACACAGCGAGGGGTGTGGGGGATATCAGAGAGTGTTACAGTGAGGAGTGTGGGGTATATCAGAGAGTGTTACCGTGAGGAGTGTGGGGTATATCAGAGAGTGTTACAGTGAGAGGTGTGGGGTATATCAGAGAGTGTTACAATGAGGAGTGTGGGGTATATCAGACAGTGTTACAGTGAGGGGTGTGGGGTGTATCAGAGTGTTACAGTGAGGGGTGTGGGGTATATCAGAGAGTGTTACAGTGAGGAGTGTGGGGTATATCAGATAGTGTTACACTGAGGAGTGTGGGATATATCAGAGAGTGTTGCAGTGAGGGGTGTGGGGTATATGAGAGAGTGTTACAGTGAGGAGTGTGGGATATATCAGAGAGTGTTACAGTGAGGAGTGTGGGATATATCAGAGAGTGTTACAGTGAGGGGTGGGGGGTATATGAGAGAGTGTTACAGTGAGGGGTGTGGGGTATATCAGAGAGTGTTACAGTGAGGGGTGTGGGGTATATGAGAGAGTGTTACAGTGAGGCGTGTGGGATGTATCAGAGTGTTACAGTGAGAGGTGTGGGGTATAACAGAGAGTGTTATAGTGAGGTGTATGGGGTATAACAGAGAGTGTTACAGTGAGGGGTATGGGGTATATCAGGGAGTGTTACAGTGAGTGGTGTGGGGTATATCAGAGAGTGTTAAAGTGAGGGGTGTGGGTTATAACTGAGTGTTACTTTGAGGGGTGTGGGGTATATCAGAGTGTGTTACAGTGAGGGGTGTGGGATATATCAGAGAAGGTTACAGTGAGGGGTGTGGGGTATATCAAAGAGTGTTACAGTGAGGGGTGTGGGGTATATCAGAGAGTGTTACAGTGAGGGGTGTGGGGTGTATCAAAGAATGTTACAGTGAGGGGTGTGAAATATATCAGAGAGTGTTACGCTGAGGTGTGTGTGGGATATATCAGAGAATGTTACAATGAGTGGTGTGCGGTATATCAGAGTGTGTTACAGTGAGGTTTGTGGGGTATATCAGAGTGTCTTACAGTGAGGTTTGTGGGGTATATCAGAGTGTGTTACAGTGAGTGGTGTGGGGTATATCAGAGTGTATTATGGTGAGTGATGTGGGCTATATCAGAGAGTGTTACAATGAGAGGTGTGGGGTATATCAGAGAGTGTTACAGTGAGTGGTGTGGGGTATATCAGAGACTGTTATAGTGAGGGGTGTGGTGTATATGAGACTGTTACAGTGAGGCGTGTGGGGCATATCAGAGAGTGTTACAGTGAGGAATGTGTGGTATATCTGAGTGTTACAGTGAGTGGTTTGGGGTATATCAGAGAGTGTTAAAGTGAGTGGTGTGGGTTATATCAGAGACTCTTACAGTGAGGTGTGTGGAGTATATCAGAGAGTGTTACAGTGAGGGGTGTGGGATGTATCAGAGTGTTACAGTGAGAGGTGTGGGGTATAACAGAGAGTGTTACAGTGAGGGGTGTGGGATATATCAGAGAGTGTTTCAATGAGGAGTGTGGGGTATATCAGAGAGTGTTACAGTGAGGGTGTGCGGGGTGTATCTGAGAGTGTTACAGTGAGGGGTGTGGGTTATATCAGAGAGTGTTTCAGTGAGGGGTGTGGGTTATATCAGAGAGTATTACAGTGAGGGATGTGGGATATATCAGAGGGTCTTACAGTGAGGGGTGTGGGGTATATCAGAGAGTGTTACAGTGAGAGGTGTGGGGTATATCAGCGAGTGTTACAGTGAGGAGTGTGGGGTATATCAGAGAATGTTACAGTGAGTGGTGTGGGGTATAGCAGAGAGTGTTACAGTGATGGGTGTGGGGTATATCAGAGTGTTACAGTGAGGGGTGTGGGGTATATCAGAGAGTGTTACAGTGCAGGGTGTGGGGTATATCAGAGTGTGTTACACTGAGGAGTGTGGGGTATATCAGAGGGTGTTACAGTGAGTGGTGTGGGGTATATCAGATAGTGTTACAGTGAGGGGTGTGGGGTATATCAGAGAGTGTTACACAGCGAGGGGTGTGGGGGATATCAGAGAGTGTTACAGTGAGGAGTGTGGGGTATATCAGAGAGTGTTACAGTGAGGAGTGTTGGGTATATCAGAGAGTGTTACAGTGAGAGGTGTGGGGTATATCAGAGGGTGTTACAGTGAGGAGTGTGGGGTATATCAGACAGTGTTACAGTGAGGGGTGTGGGGTGTATCAGAGTGTTACAGTGAGGGGTGTGGGGTATATCAGAGAGTGTTACAGTGAGGAGTGTGGGGTATATCAGATAGTGTTACACTGAGGAGTGTGGGATATATCAGAGAGAGTTGCAGTGAGGGGTGTGGGGTATATGAGAGAGTGTTACAGTGAGGAGTGTGGGATATATCAGAGAGTGTTACAGTGAGGAGTGTGGGATATATCAGAGAGTGTTACAGTGAGGGGTGGGGCGTATATGAGAGAGTGTTACAGTGAGGGGTGTGGGGTATATCAGAGAGTGTTACAGTGAGGGGTGTGGGATATATGAGAGAGTGTTACAGTGAGGCGTGTGGGATGTATCAGAGTGTTACAGTGAGAGGTGTGGGGTATAACAGAGAGTGTTATAGTGAGGTGTATGGGGTATAACAGAGAGTGTTACAGTGAGGGGTATGGGGTATATCAGAGAGTGTTACAGTGAGTGGTGGGGGTATATCAGAGAGTGTTAAAGTGAGGGGTGTGGGTTATAACTGAGTGTTACTTTGAGGGGTGTGGGGTATATCAGAGTGTGTTACAGTGAGGGGTGTGGGATATATCAGAGAGGGTTACAGTGAGGGGTGTGGGGTATATCAAAGAGTGTTACAGTGAGGGGTGTGGGGTATATCAGAGAGTGTTACAGTGAGGGGTGTGGGGTTTATCAAAGAATGTTACAGTGAGGGGTGTGAAATATATCAGAGAGTGTTACACTGAGGGGTGTGTGGGATATATCAGAGAATGTTACAATGAGTGGTGTGCGGTATATCAGAGTGTGTTACAGTGAGGTTTGTGGGGTATATCAGAGTATCTTACAGTGAGGTTTGTGGGGTATATCAGAGTGTGTTACAGTGAGTGGTGTGGGGTATATCAGAGTGTATTATGGTGAGTGATGTGGGCTATATCAGAGAGTGTTACAATGAGAGGTGTGGGGTATATCAGAGAGTGTTACAGTGAGTGGTGTGGGGTATATCAGAGACTGTTATAGTGAGGGGTGTGGTGTATATCAGAGAGTGTTACAGTGAGGAATGTGTGGTATATCTGAGTGTTACAGTGAGTGGTTTGGGGTATATCAGAGAGTGTTACAGTGAGTGGTGTGGGTTATATCAGAGACTCTTACAGTGAGGTGTGTGGAGTATATCAGAGAGTGTTACAGTGAGGGGTGTGGGATGTATCAGAGTGTTACAGTGAGAGGTGTGGGGTATAACAGAGAGTGTTACAGTGAGGGGTGTGGGATATATCAGAGAGTGTTTCAATGAGGAGTGTGGGGTATATCAGAGAGTGTTACAGTGAGGGTGTGCGGGGTGTATCTGAGAGTGTTACAGTGAGGGGTGTGGGTTATATCAGAGAGTGTTTCAGTGAGGGATGTGGGTTATATCAGAGAGTATTACAGTGAGGGATGTGGGATATATCAGAGGGTCTTACAGTGAGGGGTGTGGGGTATATCAGAGAGTGTTACAGTGAGAGGTGTGGGATATATCAGAGAGTGTGACAGTGAGGGGTGTGGGGTATATCAGCGAATGTTACAGTGAGGAGTGTGGGGTATATCAGAGAATGTTACAGTGAGTGGTGTGGGGTATAGCAGAGAGTGTTACAGTGATGGGTGTGGAGTATATCAGAGTGTTACAGTGAGGGGTGTGGGGTATATCAGAGAGTGTTACAGTGCAGGGTGTGGGGTATATCAGAGTGTGTTACACTGAGGAGTGTGGGGTATATCAGAGGGTGTTACAGTGAGTGGTGTGGGGTATATCAGATAGTGTTACAGTGACGGTGTGGGGTATATCAGAGAGTGTTACAGTGAGGGGTGTGGGGTATATCAGAGAGTGTTACACAGCGAGGGGTGTGGGGGATATCAGAGAGTGTTACAGTGAGGAGTGTGGGGTATATCAGAGAGTGTTACAGTGAGGAGTGTGGGGTATATCAGAGAATGTTACAGTGAGTGGTGTGGGGTATAGCAGAGAGTGTTACAGTGATGGGTGTGGGGTATATCAGAGTGTTACAGTGAGGGGTGTGGGGTATATCAGAGAGTGTTACAGTGCAGGGTGTGGGGTATATCAGAGTGTGTTACACTGAGGAGTGTGGGGTATATCAGAGGGTGTTACAGTGAGTGGTGTGGGGTATATCAGATAGTGTTACAGTGACGGTGTGGGGTATATCAGAGAGTGTTACAGTGAGGAGTGTGGGGTATATCAGAGAGTGTTACAGTGAGGAGTGTTGGGTATATCAGAGAGTGTTACAGTGAGAGGTGTGGGGTATATCAGAGAGTGTTACAGTGAGGAGTGTGGGGTATATCAGACAGTGTTACAGTGAGGGGTGTGGGGTGTATCAGAGTGTTACAGTGAGGGGTGTGGGGTATATCAGAGAGTGTTACAGTGAGGAGTGTGGGGTATATCAGATAGTGTTACACTGAGGAGTGTGGGATATATCAGAGAGTGTTGCAGTGAGGGGTGTGGGGTATATGAGAGAGTGTTACAGTGAGGAGTGTGGGATATATCAGAGAGTGTTACAGTGAGGAGTGTGGGATATATCAGAGAGTGTTACAGTGAGGGGTGGGGGGTATATGAGAGAGTGTTACAGTGAGGAGTGTGGGGTATATCAGAGAGTGTTACAGTGAGGGGTGTGGGGTATATGAGAGAGTGTTACAGTGAGGGGTGTGGGGTATATGAGAGAGTGTTACAGTGAGGGGTGTGGGGTATATGAGAGAGTGTTACAGTGAGGGGTGTGCGGTATATGAGAGAGTGTTACAGTGAGGGGTTTGGGGTATATGAGAGAGTGTTACAGTGAGGGGTGTGGGATATATCAGAGTGTGTTACAGTGAGGGGTGTGGGGTATATCAGAGAGTGTTACAGTGAGGGGTGTGGGGTATATCAGAGAGTGTTACAGTGAGGCGTGTGGGATATTATCAGCGAGTGTTACAGTGAGGGGTGTGGGATGTATCAGAGACTGTTACAGTGAGAGGTGTGAGATATATCAGAGAGTGTTGCAGTGAGGGGTGTGGGGTATATCACAGAGTGTTACAGTGAGGGGTGTGGGGTATATGAGAGAGTGTTACAGTGAGTGGTGTGGGGTATATGAGAGAGTGTTACAGTGAGGGGTGTGGGGTATATCAGAGAGTCTTACAGTGAGGGATGTGGGGTATATCAGAGAGTATTACAGTGAGTGGTGTGGGGTATATCAGAGAGTGTTACAGTGAGGGGTGTGGGGTATATCAGAGAGTGTTACTGTGAGGGGTGTGGGGTATATCACAGAGTGTTACAGTGAGGGGTGTCGGGTATATGAGAGAGTGTTACAGTGTGGAGTGTGGGGTATATCAGAGAGTGTTACAGTGAGTGGTGTGGGGTATAGCAGACAGTGTCACAGTGAGGGATGTGGGGTATATCAGAGAGTGTCACAGTGAGGGGTGTGGGGTATATCAGAGAGTGTTACAGTGAGGGGTGTGGGGTATATCAGTGAGTGTTACAGTGAGTGGTGTGGGGTATATCAGAGACTGTTACAGTGAGGGATGTGGGGTATATCAGAGACTGTTACAGTGAGGGATGTGGGATATATCAGAGAGCGTTACAGTGAGGGGTGTGGGGAATATCAGAGACTGTTACAGTGAGGGATGTGGGGTATATCAGAGAGTGTTACAGTGAGGGATGTGGGGAATATCAGAGACTGTTACAGTGAGGAATGTGGGGTATATCAGAGAGTGTTACAGTGAGGGATGTGGGGTATATCAGAGAGTCATACAGTGAGGGGTGTGGGGTATATCAGAGAGAGTTACAGTGAGGGATGTGGGGTATATCAGAGAGCGTTACAGTGAGGGGTGTGGGATATATCAGAGTGTGTTACAGTGAGGTGTGTGGGGTATATCAGAGTGTGTTACAGTGAGGGGTGTGGGGTATATCAGAGAGTGTTACAGTGAGGGATGTGGGGTATATCAGAGAGCGTTACAGTGAGGGGTGTGGGATATTTCAGAGTGTGTTACAGTGAGGTGTGTGGGGTATATCAGAGTGTGTTACAGTGAGGGGTGTGGGGTATATCAGAGAGTGTTACAGTGAGGTGTGGGGTATATCAGAGAGTGTTACAGTGAGGTGTGGGGTATATCAGAGAGTGTTACAGTGAGTGGTGTGGTGTATATCAGAGAGTGTTACAGTGAGGAGTGTGGTGTATATCAGAGTGTGTTACACTGAGGAGTGTGGGGAATATCAGAGTGTGTTACAGTGAGGGGTGTGGGGTATATCAGAGAGTGTTACAGTGAGGGGTATGGGATATATCAGAGAGTGTTACAGTGAGGGGTGTGTGGTATATCAGTGAGTGTTACAGTGTGGGGTGTGGGGAATATCAGAGAGTGTTACAGTGAGGGGTGTGAGGTATATCAGGGAGTGTTACAGTGAGGGGTGTGGGGTATATCAGAGAGTGTTACAGTGAGGGGTGTGGGGTATATCAGAGAGTGTTACAGTGAGGGGTGTGGGGTATATCAGAGAGTGTTACAGTGAGAGGTGTGGGGAATATCAGAGAGTGTTACAGTGAGGGGTGTGGGGTATATCAGGGAGTATTACAGTGAGGGGTGTGGGGAATATCAGAGAGTGTTACAGTGAGGGGTGTGGGGTATATCAGACAGTGTTACAGTGGGTGGTGTGGGGTATATCAGAGAGTGTTACACTGAGGGGTGTGGGGTATATCAGGGAGTGTTACACTGAGAGGTGTGGTGTATATCAGAGAGCGTTACAGTGAGGGGTGTGGGGTATATCAGAATCTGTTAAAGTGAGGGTTGTGGGATATATCAGAGAGTGTTACAGTGAGGGGTGTGGGGTATATCAGATAGTGTTACAGTGAGGGTGTGGGGTATATCAGAGAGTGTTACAGTGAGGGGTGTGGTGTATATCCGAGAGTGTTACACAGCGAGGGGTGTGGGGTATATCAGAGAGTGTTACAGTGAGGAGTGTGGGATATATCAGGGAGTGTTACAGTGAGGGGTGTGGGGTATATCAGAGAGTGTTACAGTGAGAGGTGTGGGGTATATCAGAGAGTGTTACAGTGAGGAGTTTGGGGTATATCAGAGAGTGTTACAGTGAGGGGTGGGGGGTATATGAGAGAGTGTTACAGTGAGGGGTGTGGGGTATATCAGAGAGTGTTACAGTGAGGGGTGTGGGGTATATGAGAGAGTGTTACAGTGAGGTGTGTGGGGTATATGAGAGAGTGTTATAGTGAGGGGTGTGGGGTATATGGGAGAGTGTTACAGTGAGGGGTGTGGGGTATATGAGAGAGTGTTACAGTGAGGGGTGTGGGGTATATGAGAGTGTGTTACAGTGAGGGGTGTGGGATATATCAGAGTGTGTTACAGTGAGGGGTGTGGGGTATATCAGCGAGTGTTACAGTGAGGGGTGTGGGGTGTATCAGAGACTGTTACAGTGAGAGGTGTGAGATATATCAGAGAGTGTTGCAGTGAGGGGTGTGGGGTATATCACAGAGTGTTACAGTGAGGGGTGTGGGGTATATCAGAGAGTGTTACAGTGAGGTGTGTGGGGTATATCAGCGAGTGTTACAGTGAGGGGTGTGGGGTATATCAGAGACTGTTACAGTGAGGGGTGTGGGCTATATCAGAGAGTGTTGCAGTGAGGGGTGTGGGGTATATCACAGAGTGTTACAGTGAGGGGTGTGGGGTATATGAGAGAGTGTTACAGTGAGGGGTGTGGGGTATATGAGAGAGTGTTACAGTGAGGGGTGTGGGGTATATCAGAGAGTGTTATAGTGACGGGTGTGGGGTATATCAGAGAGTGTTACAGTGAGGGGTGTGGGGTATATCAGAGAGTGTTACAGTGAGGGGTGTGCGGTATATCAGAGTGTTACAGTGAGCGGTGTGGGGTATATCAGAGAGTTTTACAGTGAGGAGTGTGGGGTATATCAGAGTGTTACAGTGAGGGGTGTGTGGTATATCAGAGAGTGTTACAGTGAGGGGTGTGGGGCACATCAGAGAGTGTTACAGTGAGGGGTGTGGGGTATATCAGAGGCTGTTACAGTGAGGGGTGTGGGGTATATCAGAGTGTGTTACAGTGAGGAGTGTGTGGTATATCAGAGAGTGTTACAGTGAGGTGTGTGGGATATATCAGACTGTTACAGTGAGGAGTGTGGGGTATATCAGAGACTGTTACAGTGAGGAGTGTGGGGTATGTCTGAGAGTGTTACAGTGAGGGGTGTGGGGTATATCAGAGAGTGTTACAGTGAGGGATGTGGGGTATATCAGAGAGTGTTACAGTGAGGGGTGTGGGATATATCAGAGATTGTTACAGTGAGGAGTGTGGGGTATATCAGATAATGTTACAGTGAGTGGTGAGGGGTATATCAGAGACTGTTACAGTGAGGGGTGTGGGGTATATCAGAGAGTGTTACAGTGAGGTGTTTGAGGTCTATCAGAGAGTGTTACAGTGAGGGGTGTGGGGTATATCAGAGACTGTTACAGTGAGGTGTGTGGGGTATAACAGAGAGTGTTACAGTGAGGTGTGTGGGGTATATCAGAGAGTGTTACAGTGAGGGGTGTGGGGTATATCAGAGACTGTTACAGTGAGGTGTGTGGGAGAGAACAGAGAGTGTTACAGTGAGGTGTGTGGGGTATATTAGAGAGTGTTACAGTGAGGGGTGTGCGGTATATCAGAGAATGTTACAGTGAGGTGTGTGGGATATATCAGAGAGTGTTACAGTGAGTGGTGTGGACTATATCAGAGAGTGTTACAGTGAGGCGTGTGGGATGTATCAGAGTGTTACATTGAGAGGTGTGGGGTATAACAGAGAGTGTTACAGTGAGTGGTGTGGGGTATATCAGAGAGTGTTAAAGTGAGGGGTGTGGGTTATAACTGAGTGTTACTTTGAGGGATGTGGGGTATATCAGAGTGTGTTACAGTGAGGGGTGTGGGATATATCAGAGAGTGTTACAGTGAGGGGTGTGGGTTATATCAAAGAGTGTTACAGTGAGGGGTGTGGGGTATATCAGAGAGTGTTACAGTGAGGGGTGTGGGGTGTATCAGAGAATGTTACAGTGAGGGGTGTGAGATATATCAGAGAGTGTAACACTGAGGGGTGTGCGGTATATCAGAGTGTGTTACAGTGAGGGGTGTGGGGTATATCAGAGACAGTTATAGTGAGGGGTGTGGTGTATATGAGACTGTTACAGTGAGGCGTGTGGGGTATATCAGAGAGTGTTACAGTGAGGAATGTGTGGTATATCTGAGTGTTACAGTGAGTTTTTTGGGGTATATCAGAGAGTGTTACAGTGAGTGGTGTGGGTTATATCAGAGACTCTTACAGTGAGGTGTGTGGAGTATATCAGAGAGTGTTACAGTGAGGGGTGTGGGATGTATCAGAGTGTTACAGTGAGAGGTGTGGGGTATAACAGAGAGTGTTACAGTGAGGGGTGTGGGATATATCAGAGAGTGTTTCAATGAGGAGTGTGGGGTATATCAGAGAGTGTTACAGTGAGGGTGTGCGGGGTGTATCTGAGAGTGTTACAGTGAGGGGTGTGGGTTATATCAGAGAGTGTTTCAGTGAGGGGTGTGGGTTATATCAGAGAGTATTACAGTGAGGGATGTGGGATATATCAGAGGGTCTTACAGTGAGGGGTGTGGGGTATATCAGAGAGTGTTACAGTGAGAGGTGTGGGGTATATCAGCGAGTGTTACAGTGAGGAGTGTGGGGTATATCAGAGAATGTTACAGTGAGTGGTGTGGGGTATAGCAGAGAGTTTTACAGTGATGGGTGTGGGGTATATCAGAGTGTTACAGTGAGGGGTGTGGGGTATATCAGAGAGTGTTACAGTGCAGAGTGTGGGGTATATCAGAGTGTGTTACACTGAGGAGTGTGGGGTATATCAGAGGGTGTTACAATGAGTGGTGTGGGGTATATCAGATAGTGTTACAGTGACGCTGTGGGGTATATCAGAGAGTGTTACAGTGAGGGGTGTGGGGTATATCAGAGAGTGTTACACAGCGAGGGGTGTGGGGGATATCAGAGAGTGTTACAGTGAGGAGTGTGGGGTATATCAGAGAGTGTTACAGTGAGGAGTGTTGGGTATATCAGAGAGTGTTACAGTGAGAGGTGTGGGGTATATCAGAGAGTGTTACAGTGAGGAGTGTGGGGTATATCAGACAGTGTTACAGTGAGGGGTGTGGGGTGTATCAGAGTGTTACAGTGAGGGGTGTGGGGTATATCAGAGAGTGTTACAGTGAGGAGTGTGGGGTATATCAGATAGTGTTACACTGAGGAGTGTGGGATATATCAGAGACATTTGCAGTGAGGGGTGTGGGGTATATGAGAGAGTGTTACAGTGAGGAGTGTGGGATATATCAGAGAGTGTTACAGTGAGGAGTGTGGGATATATCAGAGAGTGTTACAGTGAGGGGTGGGGGGTATATGAGAGAGTGTTACAGTGAGGGGTGTGGGGTATATCAGAGAGTGTTACAGTGAGGGGTGTGGGGTATATGAGAGAGTGTTACAGTGAGGCGTGTGGGATGTATCAGAGTGTTACAGTGAGAGGTGTGGGGTATAACAGAGAGTGTTATAGTGAGGTGTATGGGGTATAACAGAGAGTGTTACAGTGAGTGGTGTGGGGTATATCAGAGAGTGTTAAAGTGAGGGATGTGGGTTATAACTGAGTGTTACTTTGAGGGGTGTGGGGTATATCAGAGTGTGTTACAGTGAGGGGTGTGGGATATATCAGAGAGGGTTACAGTGAGGGGTGTGGGGTATATCAAAGAGTGTTACAGTGAGGGGTGTGGGGTATATCAGAGAGTGTTACAGTGAGGGGTGTGGGGTTTATCAAAGAATGTTACAGTGAGGGGTGTGAAATATATCAGAGAGTGTTACACTGAGGGGTGTGTGGGATGTATCAGAGAATGTTACAATGAGTGGTGTGCGGTATATCAGAGTGTGTTACAGTGAGGTTTGTGGGGTATATCAGAGTATCTTACAGTGAGGTTTGTGGGGTATATCAGAGTGTGTTACAGTGAGTGGTGTGGGGTATATCAGAGTGTATTATGGTGAGTGATGTGGGCTATATCAGAGAGTGTTACAATGAGAGGTGTGGGGTATATCAGAGAGTGTTACAGTGAGTGGTCTGGAGTATATCAGAGACTGTTATAGTGAGGGGTGTGGTGTATATCAGAGAGTGTTACAGTGAGGAATGTGTGGTATATCTGAGTGTTACAGTGAGTGGTTTGGGGTATATCAGAGAGTGTTACAGTGAGTGGTGTGGGTTATATCAGAGACTCTTACAGTGAGGTGTGTGGAGTATATCAGAGAGTGTTACAGTGAGGGGTGTGGGATGTATCAGAGTGTTACAGTGAGAGGTGTGGGGTATAACAGAGAGTGTTACAGTGAGGGGTGTGGGATATATCAGAGAGTGTTTCAATGAGGAGTGTGGGGTATATCAGAGAGTGTTACAGTGAGGGTGTGCGGGGTGTATCTGAGAGTGTTACAGTGAGGGGTGTGGGTTATATCAGAGAGTGTTTCAGTGAGGGATGTGGGTTATATCAGAGAGTATTACAGTGAGGGATGTGGGATATATCAGAGGGTCTTACAGTGAGGGGTGTGGGGTATATCAGAGAGTGTTACAGTGAGAGGTGTGGGATATATCAGAGAGTGTGACAGTGAGGGGTGTGGGGTATATCAGCGAATGTTACAGTGAGGAGTGTGGGGTATATCAGAGAATGTTACAGTGAGTGGTGTGGGGTATAGCAGAGAGTGTTACAGTGATGGGTGTGGAGTATATCAGAGTGTTACAGTGAGGGGTGTGGGGTATATCAGAGAGTGTTACAGTGCAGGGTGTGGGGTATATCAGAGTGTGTTACACTGAGGAGTGTGGGGTATATCAGAGGGTGTTACAGTGAGTGGTGTGGGGTATATCAGATAGTGTTACAGTGACGGTGTGGGGTATATCAGAGAGTGTTACAGTGAGGGGTGTGGGGTATATCAGAGAGTGTTACACAGCGAGGGGTGTGGGGGATATCAGAGAGTGTTACAGTGAGGAGTGTGGGGTATATCAGAGAGTGTTACAGTGAGGAGTGTGGGGTATATCAGAGAATGTTACAGTGAGTGGTGTGGGGTATAGCAGAGAGTGTTACAGTGATGGGTGTGGGGTATATCAGAGTGTTACAGTGAGGGGTGTGGGGTATATCAGAGAGTGTTACAGTGCAGGGTGTGGGGTATATCAGAGTGTGTTACACTGAGGAGTGTGGGGTATATCAGAGGGTGTTACAGTGAGTGGTGTGGGGTATATCAGATAGTGTTACAGTGACGGTGTGGGGTATATCAGAGAGTGTTACAGTGAGGGGTGTGGGGTATATCAGAGAGTGTTACACAGCGAGGGGTGTGGGGGATATCAGAGAGTGTTACAGTGAGGAGTGTGGGGTATATCAGAGAGTGTTACAGTGAGGAGTGTTGGGTATATCAGAGAGTGTTACAGTGAGGGGTGTGGGGTATATCAGAGAGTGTTACAGTGAGGAGTGTGGGGTATATCAGACAGTGTTACAGTGAGGGGTGTGGGGTGTATCAGAGTGTTACAGTGAGGGGTGTGGGGTATATCAGAGAGTGTTACAGTGAGGAGTGTGGGGTATATCAGATAGTGTTACACTGAGGAGTGTGGGATATATCAGAGAGTGTTGCAGTGAGGGGTGTGGGGTATATGAGAGAGTGTTACAGTGAGGAGTGTGGGATATATCAGAGAGTGTTACAGTGAGGAGTGTGGGATATATCAGAGAGTGTTACAGTGAGGGGTGGGGGGTATATGAGAGAGTGTTACAGTGAGGAGTGTGGGGTATATCAGAGAGTGTTACAGTGAGGGGTGTGGGGTATATGAGAGAGTGTTACAGTGAGGGGTGTGGGGTATATGAGAGAGTGTTACAGTGAGGGGTGTGGGGTATATGAGAGAGTGTTACAGTGAGGGGTGTGCGGTATATGAGAGAGTGTTACAGTGAGGGGTTTGGGGTATATGAGAGAGTGTTACAGTGAGGGGTGTGGGATATATCAGAGTGTGTTACAGTGAGGGGTGTGGGGTATATCAGAGAGTGTTACAGTGAGGGGTGTGGGGTATATCAGAGAGTGTTACAGTGAGTGGTGTGGACTATATCAGAGAGTGTTACAGTGAGGCGTGTGGGATGTATCAGAGTGTTACATTGAGAGGTGTGGGGTATAACAGAGAGTGTTACAGTGAGGGGTATGGGGTTTATCAGAGAGTGTTACAGTGAGTGGTGTGGGGTATATCAGAGAGTGTTAAAGTGAGGGGTGTGGGTTATAACTGAGTGTTACTTTGAGGGATGTGGGGTATATCAGAGTGTGTTACAGTGAGGGGTGTGGGATATATCAGAGAGTGTTACAGTGAGGGGTGTGGGGTATATCAAAGAGTGTTACAGTGAGGGGTGTGGGGTATATCAGAGAGTGTTACAGTGAGGGGTGTGGGGTGTATCAGAGAATGTTACAGTGAGGGGTGTGAGATATATCAGAGAGTGTAACACTGAGGGGTGTGCGGTATATCAGAGTGTGTTACAGTGAGGGGTGTGGGGTATATCAGAGACAGTTATAGTGAGGGGTGTGGTGTATATGAGACTGTTACAGTGAGGCGTGTGGGGTATATCAGAGAGTGTTACAGTGAGGAATGTGTGGTATATCTGAGTGTTACAGTGAGTTTTTTGGGGTATATCAGAGAGTGTTACAGTGAGTGGTGTGGGTTATATCAGAGACTCTTACAGTGAGGTGTGTGGAGTATATCAGAGAGTGTTACAGTGAGGGGTGTGGGATGTATCAGAGTGTTACAGTGAGAGGTGTGGGGTATAACAGAGAGTGTTACAGTGAGGGGTGTGGGATATATCAGAGAGTGTTTCAATGAGGAGTGTGGGGTATATCAGAGAGTGTTACAGTGAGGGTGTGCGGGGTGTATCTGAGAGTGTTACAGTGAGGGGTGTGGGTTATATCAGAGAGTGTTTCAGTGAGGGGTGTGGGTTATATCAGAGAGTATTACAGTGAGGGATGTGGGATATATCAGAGGGTCTTACAGTGAGGGGTGTGGGGTATATCAGAGAGTGTTACAGTGAGAGGTGTGGGGTATATCAGCGAGTGTTACAGTGAGGAGTGTGGGGTATATCAGAGAATGTTACAGTGAGTGGTGTGGGGTATAGCAGAGAGTGTTACAGTGATGGGTGTGGGGTATATCAGAGTGTTACAGTGAGGGGTGTGGGGTATATCAGAGAGTGTTACAGTGCAGAGTGTGGGGTATATCAGAGTGTGTTACACTGAGGAGTGTGGGGAATATCAGAGGGTGTTACAGTGAGTGGTGTGGGGTATATCAGATAGTGTTACAGTGACGCTGTGGGGTATATCAGAGAGTGTTACAGTGAGGGGTGTGGGGTATATCAGAGAGTGTTACACAGCGAGGGGTGTGGGGGATATCAGAGAGTGT
Organism: Isurus oxyrinchus; assembly: GCA_026770705.1. Classification (NCBI taxonomy): domain Eukaryota; kingdom Metazoa; phylum Chordata; class Chondrichthyes; order Lamniformes; family Lamnidae; genus Isurus; species Isurus oxyrinchus. Next base: position 33,567 of record JANJGN010002404.1, read on the forward strand.
TACAGTGAGGAGTGTGGGGTATATCAGAGAGTGTTACAGTGAGGAGTGTTGGGTATATCAGAGAGTGTTACAGTGAGGAGTGTGGGGTATATCAGACAGTGTTACAGTGAGGGGTGTGGGGTGTATCAGAGTGTTACAGTGAGGGGTGTGGGGTATATCAGAGAGTGTTACAGTGAGGAGTGTGGGGTATATCAGATAGTGTTACACTGAGGAGTGTGGGATATATCAGAGACATTTGCAGTGAGGGGTGTGGGGTATATGAGAGAGTGTTACAGTGAGGAGTGTGGGATATATCAGAGAGTGTTACAGTGAGGAGTGTGGGATATATCAGAGAGTGTTACAGTGAGGGGTGGGGGGTATATGAGAGAGTGTTACAGTGAGGGGTGTGGGGTATATCAGAGAGTGTTACAGTGAGGGGTGTGGGGTATATGAGAGAGTGTTACAGTGAGGCGTGTGGGATGTATCAGAGTGTTACAGTGAGAGGTGTGGGGTATAACAGAGAGTGTTATAGTGAGGTGTATGGGGTATAACAGAGAGTGTTACAGTGAGTGGTGTGGGGTATATCAGAGAGTGTTAAAGTGAGGGATGTGGGTTATAACTGAGTGTTACTTTGAGGGGTGTGGGGTATATCAGAGTGTGTTACAGTGAGGGGTGTGGGATATATCAGAGAGGGTTACAGTGAGGGGTGTGGGGTATATCAAAGAGTGTTACAGTGAGGGGTGTGGGGTATATCAGAGAGTGTTACAGTGAGGGGTGTGGGGTTTATCAAAGAATGTTACAGTGAGGGGTGTGAAATATATCAGAGAGTGTTACACTGAGGGGTGTGTGGGATGTATCAGAGAATGTTACAATGAGTGGTGTGCGGTATATCAGAGTGTGTTACAGTGAGGTTTGTGGGGTATATCAGAGTATCTTACAGTGAGGTTTGTGGGGTATATCAGAGTGTGTTACAGTGAGTGGTGTGGGGTATATCAGAGTGTATTATGGTGAGTGATGTGGGCTATATCAGAGAGTGTTACAATGAGAGGTGTGGGGTATATCAGAGAGTGTTACAGTGAGTGGTCTGGAGTATATCAGAGACTGTTATAGTGAGGGGTGTGGTGTATATCAGAGAGTGTTACAGTGAGGAATGTGTGGTATATCTGAGTGTTACAGTGAGTGGTTTGGGGTATATCAGAGAGTGTTACAGTGAGTGGTGTGGGTTATATCAGAGACTCTTACAGTGAGGTGTGTGGAGTATATCAGAGAGTGTTACAGTGAGGGGTGTGGGATGTATCAGAGTGTTACAGTGAGAGGTGTGGGGTATAACAGAGAGTGTTACAGTGAGGGGTGTGGGATATATCAGAGAGTGTTTCAATGAGGAGTGTGGGGTATATCAGAGAGTGTTACAGTGAGGGTGTGCGGGGTGTATCTGAGAGTGTTACAGTGAGGGGTGTGGGTTATATCAGAGAGTGTTTCAGTGAGGGATGTGGGTTATATCAGAGAGTATTACAGTGAGGGATGTGGGATATATCAGAGGGTCTTACAGTGAGGGGTGTGGGGTATATCAGAGAGTGTTACAGTGAGAGGTGTGGGATATATCAGAGAGTGTGACAGTGAGGGGTGTGGGGTATATCAGCGAATGTTACAGTGAGGAGTGTGGGGTATATCAGAGAATGTTACAGTGAGTGGTGTGGGGTATAGCAGAGAGTGTTACAGTGATGGGTGTGGAGTATATCAGAGTGTTACAGTGAGGGGTGTGGGGTATATCAGAGAGTGTTACAGTGCAGGGTGTGGGGTATATCAGAGTGTGTTACACTGAGGAGTGTGGGGTATATCAGAGGGTGTTACAGTGAGTGGTGTGGGGTATATCAGATAGTGTTACAGTGACGGTGTGGGGTATATCAGAGAGTGTTACAGTGAGGGGTGTGGGGTATATCAGAGAGTGTTACACAGCGAGGGGTGTGGGGGATATCAGAGAGTGTTACAGTGAGGAGTGTGGGGTATATCAGAGAGTGTTACAGTGAGGAGTGTGGGGTATATCAGAGAATGTTACAGTGAGTGGTGTGGGGTATAGCAGAGAGTGTTACAGTGATGGGTGTGGGGTATATCAGAGTGTTACAGTGAGGGGTGTGGGGTATATCAGAGAGTGTTACAGTGCAGGGTGTGGGGTATATCAGAGTGTGTTACACTGAGGAGTGTGGGGTATATCAGAGGGTGTTACAGTGAGTGGTGTGGGGTATATCAGATAGTGTTACAGTGACGGTGTGGGGTATATCAGAGAGTGTTACAGTGAGGGGTGTGGGGTATATCAGAGAGTGTTACACAGCGAGGGGTGTGGGGGATATCAGAGAGTGTTACAGTGAGGAGTGTGGGGTATATCAGAGAGTGTTACAGTGAGGAGTGTTGGGTATATCAGAGAGTGTTACAGTGAGGGGTGTGGGGTATATCAGAGAGTGTTACAGTGAGGAGTGTGGGGTATATCAGACAGTGTTACAGTGAGGGGTGTGGGGTGTATCAGAGTGTTACAGTGAGGGGTGTGGGGTATATCAGAGAGTGTTACAGTGAGGAGTGTGGGGTATATCAGATAGTGTTACACTGAGGAGTGTGGGATATATCAGAGAGTGTTGCAGTGAGGGGTGTGGGGTATATGAGAGAGTGTTACAGTGAGGAGTGTGGGATATATCAGAGAGTGTTACAGTGAGGAGTGTGGGATATATCAGAGAGTGTTACAGTGAGGGGTGGGGGGTATATGAGAGAGTGTTACAGTGAGGAGTGTGGGGTATATCAGAGAGTGTTACAGTGAGGGGTGTGGGGTATATGAGAGAGTGTTACAGTGAGGGGTGTGGGGTATATGAGAGAGTGTTACAGTGAGGGGTGTGGGGTATATGAGAGAGTGTTACAGTGAGGGGTGTGCGGTATATGAGAGAGTGTTACAGTGAGGGGTTTGGGGTATATGAGAGAGTGTTACAGTGAGGGGTGTGGGATATATCAGAGTGTGTTACAGTGAGGGGTGTGGGGTATATCAGAGAGTGTTACAGTGAGGGGTGTGGGGTATATCAGAGAGTGTTACAGTGAGGCGTGTGGGATATTATCAGCGAGTGTTACAGTGAGGGGTGTGGGATGTATCAGAGACTGTTACAGTGAGAGGTGTGAGATATATCAGAGAGTGTTGCAGTGAGGGGTGTGGGGTATATCACAGAGTGTTACAGTGAGGGGTGTGGGGTATATGAGAGAGTGTTACAGTGAGTGGTGTGGGGTATATGAGAGAGTGTTACAGTGAGGGGTGTGGGGTATATCAGAGAGTGTTACAGTGAGGGATGTGGGGTATATCAGAGAGTGTTACAGTGAGGGTGTGCGGGGTGTATCTGAGAGTGTTGCAGTGAGCGGTGTGGGTTATATCAGAGAGTGTTTCAGTGAGGGATGTGGGTTATATCAGAGAGTATTACAGTGAGGGGTGTGGGATATATCAGAGGGTCTTACAGTGAGGGGTGTGGGGTATATCAGAGAGTGTTACAGTGAGAGGTGTGGGATATATCAGAGAGTGTGACAGTGAGGGGTGTGGGGTATTTCAGCGAATGTTACAGTGAGGAGTGTGGGGTATATCAGAGAATGTTACAGTGAGTGGTGTGGGGTATAGCAGAGAGTGTTACAGTGATGGGTGTGGAGTATATCAGAGTGTTACAGTGAGGGGTGTGGGGTATATCAGAGAGTGTTACAGTGCAGGGTGTGGGGTATATCAGAGTGTGTTACACTGAGGAGTGTGGGGTATATCAGAGGGTGTTACAGTGAGTGGTGTGGGGTATATCAGATAGTGTTACAGTGACGGTGTGGGGTATATCAGAGAGTGTTACAGTGAGGGGTGTGGGGTATATCAGAGAGTGTTACACAGCGAGGGGTGTGGGGGATATCAGAGAGTGTTACAGTGAGGAGTGTGGGGTATATCAGAGAGTGTTACAGTGAGGAGTGTGGGGTATATCAGAGAATGTTACAGTGAGTGGTGTGGGGTATAGCAGAGAGTGTTACAGTGATGGGTGTGGGGTATATCAGAGTGTTACAGTGAGGGGTGTGGGGTATATCAGAGAGTGTTACAGTGCAGGGTGTGGGGTATATCAGAGTGTGTTACACTGAGGAGTGTGGGGTATATCAGAGGGTGTTACAGTGAGTGGTGTGGGGTATATCAGATAGTGTTACAGTGACGGTGTGGGGTATATCAGAGAGTGTTACAGTGAGGGGTGTGGGGTATATCAGAGAGTGTTACACAGCGAGGGGTGTGGGGGATATCAGAGAGTGTTACAGTGAGGAGTGTGGGGTATATCAGAGAGTGTTACAGTGAGGAGTGTTGGGTATATCAGAGAGTGTTACAGTGAGAGGTGTGGGGTATATCAGAGAGTGTTACAGTGAGGAGTGTGGGGTATATCAGACAGTGTTACAGTGAGGGGTGTGGGGTGTATCAGAGTGTTACAGTGAGGGGTGTGGGGTATATCAGAGAGTGTTACAGTGAGGAGTGTGGGGTATATCAGATAGTGTTACACTGAGGAGTGTGGGATATATCAGAGAGTGTTGCAGTGAGGGGTGTGGGGTATATGAGAGAGTGTTACAGTGAGGAGTGTGGGATATATCAGAGAGTGTTACAGTGAGGAGTGTGGGATATATCAGAGAGTGTTACAGTGAGGGGTGTGGGGTATATGAGAGAGTGTTACAGTGAGGGGTGTGGGGTATATGAGAGAGTGTTACAGTGAGGGGTGTGCGGTATATGAGAGAGTGTTACAGTGAGGGGTTTGGGGTATCTGAGAGAGTGTTACAGTGAGGGGTGTGGGATATATCAGAGTGTGTTACAGTGAGGGGTGTGGGGTATATTAGAGAGTGTTACACTGAGGGGTGTGGGGTATATCAGAGAGTGTTACAGTGAGGCGTGTGGGATATTATCAGCGAGTGTTACAGTGAGGGGTGTGGGATGTATCAGAGACTGTTACAGTGAGAGGTGTGAGATATATCAGAGAGTGTTGCACTGAGGGGTGTGGGGTATATCACAGAGTGTTACAGTGAGGGGTGTGGGGTATATGAGAGAGTGTTACAGTGAGTGGTGTGGGGTATATGAGAGAGTGTTACAGTGAGGGGTGTGGGGTTTATCAGAGAGTGTTACAGTGAGGGATGTGGGGTATATCAGAGAGTGTTACAGTGAGTGGTGTGGGGTATATCAGAGAGTGTTACAGTGAGGGGTGTGGGGTATATCAGAGAGTGTTACTGTGAGGGGTGTGGGGTATATCACAGAGTGTTACAGTGAGGGGTGTCGGGTATATGAGAGAGTGTTACAGTGTGGAGTGTGGGGTATATCAGAGAGTGTTACAGTGAGTGGTGTGGGGTATAGCAGACAGTGTCACAGTGAGGGATGTGGGGTATATCAGAGAGTGTCACAGTGAGGGGTGTGGGGTATATCAGAGAGTGTTACAGTGAGGGGTGTGGGGTATATCAGTGAGTGTTACAGTGAGTGGTGTGGGGTATATCAGAGACTGTTACAGTGAGGGATGTGGGGTATATCAGAGACTGTTACAGTGAGGGATGTGGGATATATCAGAGAGCGTTACAGTGAGGGGTGTGGGGAATATCAGAGACTGTTACAGTGAGGGATGTGGGGTATATCAGAGAGTGTTACAGTGAGGGATGTGGGGAATATCAGAGACTGTTACAGTGAGGAATGTGGGGTATATCAGAGAGTGTTACAGTAAGGGATGTGGGGTATATCAGAGAGTCATACAGTGAGGGGTGTGGGGTATATCAGAGAGAGTTACAGTGAGGGATGTGGGGTATATCAGAGAGCGTTACAGTGAGGGGTGTGGGATATATCAGAGTGTGTTACAGCGAGGTGTGTGGGGTATATCAGAGTGTGTTACAGTGAGGGGTGTGGGGTATATCAGAGAGTGTTACAGTGAGGGATGTGGGGTATATCAGAGAGCGTTACAGTGAGGGGTGTGGGATATATCAGAGTGTGTTACAGTGAGGTGTGTGGGGTATATCAGAGTGTGTTACAGTGAGGGGTGTGGGGTATATCAGAGAGTGTTACAGTGAGGTGTGGGGTATATCAGAGAGTGTTACAGTGAGGTGTGGGGTATATCAGAGAGTGTTACAGTGAGTGGTGTGGTGTATATCAGAGAGTGTTACAGTGAGGAGTGTGGTGTATATCAGAGTGTGTTACACTGAGGAGTGTGGGGAATATCAGAGTGTGTTACAGTGAGGGGTGTGGGGTATATCAGAGAGTGTTACAGTGAGGAGTGTGGGATATATCAGAGAGTGTTACAGTGAGGGGTGTGTGGTATATCAGTGAGTGTTACAGTGTGGGGTGTGGGGAATATCAGAGAGTGTTACAGTGAGGGGTGTGAGGTATATCAGGGAGTGTTACAGTGAGGGGTGTGGGGTATATCAGAGAGTGTTACAGTGAGGGGTGTGGGGTATATCAGAGAGTGTTACAGTGAGGGGTGTGGGGTATATCAGAGAGTGTTACAGTGAGAGGTGTGGGGAATATCAGAGAGTGTTACAGTGAGGGGTATGGGGTATATCAGGGAGTATTACACTGAGGGGTGTGGGGAATATCAGAGAGTGTTACAGTGAGAGGTGTGGTGTATATCAGAGAGCGTTACAGTGAGGGGTGTGGGGTATATCAGAATCTGTTACAGTGAGGGTTGTGGGATATATCAGAGAGTGTTACAGTGAGGGGTGTGGGGTATATCAGATAGTGTTACAGTGAGGGTGTGGGGTATATCAGAGAGTGTTACAGTGAGGGGTGTGGTGTATATCAGAGAGTGTTACACAGCGAGGGGTGTGGGGTATATCAGAGAGTGTTACAGTGAGGAGTGTGGGGTATATCAGGGAGTGTTACAGTGAGGAGTGTGGGATATATCAGGGAGTGTTACAGTGAGGGGTGTGGGGTATATCAGAGAGTGTTACAGTGAGAGGTGTGGGGTATATCAGAGAGTGTTACAGTGAGGAGTTTGGGGTATATCAGAGAGTGTTACAGTGAGGGGTGGGGGGTATATGAGAGAGTGTTACAGTGAGGGGTGTGGGGTAGATCAGAGAGTGTTACAGTGAGGGGTGTGGGGTATATGAGAGAGTGTTACAGTGAGGTGTGTGGGGTATATGAGAGAGTGTTACAGTGAGGGGTGTGGGGTATATGGGAGAGTGTTACAGTGAGGGGTGTGGGGTATATGAGAGAGTGTTACAGTGAGGGGTGTGGGGTATATGAGAGTGTGTTACAGTGAGGGGTGTGGGATATATCAGAGTGTGTTACAGTGAGGGGTGTGGGGTATATCAGCGAGTGTTACAGTGAGGGGTGTGGGGTGTATCAGAGACTGTTACAGTGAGAAGTGTGAGATATATCAGAGAGTGTTGCAGTGAGGGGTGTGGGGTATATCACAGAGTGTTACAGTGAGGGGTGTGGGGTATATCAGAGAGTGTTACAGTGAGGTGTGTGGGGTATATCAGCGAGTGTTACAGTGAGGGGTGTGGGGTATATCAGAGACTGTTACAGTGAGGGGTGTGGGCTATATCAGAGAGTGTTGCAGTGAGGGGTGTGGGGTATATCACAGAGTGTTACAGTGAGGGGTGTGGGGTATATGAGAGAGTGTTACAGTGAGGGGTGTGGGGTATATGAGAGAGTGTTACAGTGAGGGGTGTGGGGTATATCAGAGAGTGTTATAGTGAGGGGTGTGGGGTATATCAGAGAGTGTTACAGTGAGGGGTGTGGGGTATATCAGAGAGTGTTACAGTGAGGGGTGTGCGGTATATCAGAGTGTTACAGTGAGCGGTGTGGGGTATATCAGAGAGTTTTACAGTGAGGAGTGTGGGGTGTATCAGAGTGTTACAGTGAGGGGTGTGTGGTATATCAGAGTGTGTTACAGTGAGGGGTGTGGGGCACATCAGAGAGTGTTACAGTGAGGGGTGTGGGGTATATCAGAGGCTGTTACAGTGAGGGGTGTGGGGTATATCAGAGAGTGTTACAGTGAGGGGTGTGGGGTATATCAGAGACTGTTACAGTGAGGTGTGTGGGGTATAACAGAGAGTGTTACAGTGAGGTGTGTGGGGTATATCAGAGAGTGTTACAGTGAGGGGTGTGGGGTATATCAGAGACTGTTACAGTGAGGTGTGTGGGATATAACAGAGAGTGTTACAGTGAGGTGTGTGGGGTATATCAGAGAGTGTTACAGTGAGGGGTGTGGGGTATATCAGAGAATGTTACAGTGAGGTGTGTGGGATATATCAGAGAGTGTTACAGTGAGTGGTGTGGACTATATCAGAGAGTGTTACAGTGAGGCGTTTGGGATGTATCAGAGTGTTACATTGAGAGGTGTGGGGTATAACAGAGAGTGTTACAGTGAGGGGTATGGGGTATAACAGAGAGTGTTACAGTGAGGGGTATGGGGTTTATCAGAGAGTGTTACAGTGAGGTGTGTGGGGTATATCAGAGAGTGTTAAAGTGAGGGGTGTGGGTTATAACTGAGTGTTACTTTGAGGGGTGTGGGGTATATCAGAGAATGTTACAGTGAGGGGTGTGAGATATATCAGAGAGTGTAACACTGAGGGGTGTGCGGTATATCAGAGTGTGTTGCAGTGAGGGGTGTGGGGTATATCAGAGAGTGTTACAGTGAGGGGTGTGGGGTATATCAGAGAGTGTTACAGTGAGGGGTGTGGGATATATCAGAGAGTGTTACAGTGAGGGGTGTGTGGTATATCAGTGAGTGTTACAGTGTGGGGTATATCTGAGTGTGTTACAGTGAGGGGTGTGGGGTATATCAGAGTGTGTTACAATGAGGGGTGTGGGGTATGTCAGAGAGTGTTACAGTGAGGGGTGTGGGGTATATCAGAGAGTGTTACAGTGAGGGGTGTGGGGAATATCAGAGAGTGTTACAGTGAGGGGTGTGAGGTATATCAGAGAGTGTTACAGTGAGTGGTGTGGGGAATATCAGAGAGTGTTACAGTGAGGGGTGTGGGGTATATCAGGGAGTATTACACTGAGGGGTGTGGGGTATATCAGGGAGTGTTACACTGAGAGGTGTGGTGTATATCAGAGAGCGTTACAGAGAGCGGCGTGGGGTATTTCAGAATCTGTTACAGTGAGGATTGTGGGATATATCAGAGAGTGTTACAGTGAGGAGTGTGGGGTATATCAGAGAGTGTTACAGTGAGGGGTGTGGGGTATATCAGTGAGTGTTACAGTGAGGGGTGTGGGGTGTATCAGAGAGTGTTACAGTGAGGGGTGTGGGGTATATCAGTGAGTGTTACAGTGAGGGTTGTCGGGTATATCAGAGAGTGTTACATTGAGGGGTGTGGGGTATATCAGAGTGTTACAGTGAGGGGTGTGGGGTATATCAGAGAGTTTTACAGTGAGGAGTGTGGGGTATATCATAGTGTTACAGTGAGGGGTGTGTGGTATATCAGAGAGTGTTACAGTGAGGGGTGTGGGGCATATCAGAGAGTGTTACAGTGAGGGGTGTGGGGTATATCAGAGGCTGTTACAGTGAGGGGTGTGGGGTATATCAGAGAGTGTTACAGTGAGGAGTGTGGGGTATATCAGAGAGTGTTACAGTGAGGTGTGTGGGATATATCAGACTGTTACAATGAGGAGTGTGGGCTATATCAGAGAGTGTTACAGTGAGGAGTGTGGGGTATGTCTGAGAGTGTTACAGTGAGGGGTGTGGGGTATATCAGAGATTGTTACAGTGAGGGGTGTGGGGTATATCAGAGAGTGTTACAGTGAGGGGTGTGGGATATATCAGAGATTGTTACAGTGAGGAGTGTGGGGTATATCAGATAATGTTACAGTGAGGGGTGAGGGGTATATCAGAGACTGTTACAGTGAGGGGTGTGGGGTATATCAGAGAGTGTTACAGTGAGGTGTGTGAGGTATATCAGAGAGTGTTACAGAGAGGTGTGGGGTATATCAGACAGTGTTACAGTGAGGAGTGTGGGCTATATCAGAGAATGTTACAGTGAGGGGTGTGCGGTATATTAGACAGTGTTACAGTGAGGGGTGTGTGGTATATCAGAGAGTGTTACAGTGAGTGTGTGGGGTATATCAGAGAGTGTTACAGTGAGGGGTGTGGGGTATATCAGAGTGTGTTACAGTGAGGGGTGTGGGGTATATCAGAGACTGTTACAGTGAGGGGTGTGGGGTATATCAGAGAGTGTTACAGTGAGGGGTGTGTGATATATCAGAGAGTGTTACAGTGAGAGGTGTGAGGTATAATCAGAGAGTGTTACAGTGAGGGGTGTGGGGTATATCAGAGAGTGTTACAGTGAGGGGTGTGGGGTATATCAGAGAGTGTTACAGTGAGGGGTGTGTGGTATATCAGAGTGTGTTACAGTGAGGGGTGTGGGGTATAATCAGAGAGTGTTACAGTGAGGGGTGTGGGGTATATAACAGTGTGTTACAGTGAGGGGTGTGGGGTATATCACAGTGTGTTACAGCGAGGGGTTTGGGGTATATCAGTGTTACAGTGAGGTGTGTGGGGTATATCAGAGAGTGTTACAGTGAGGGGTGTGGGGTATATCAGAGAGTATTATAGTGAGTGGTGTGGGGTATATCAGAGACTGTTACAGTGAGGGGTGTGGGGTATATCAGAGAGTGTTACACTGAGGAGTGTGGGGTATATCAGATAATGTTACAGTGAGAGTGTGTGGGGTATATCAGAGAGTGTTACAGTGAGGGGTGTGGGGTATATTAGACAGTGTGACAGTGAGAGGTGTGTGGTATATCAGAGAGTGTTACAGTGAGGGGTGTGGGGTATATCAGAGACTGTTACAGTGAGGGGTGTGGGGTGTAACAGAGAGTGTGACAGTGATGGGTGTGGGGTATATCAGAGAGTGTTACACTGAGGGGTGTGGGGTGTATCAGAGAGTGTTACAGTGAGGGGTGTGGGGTATATCGGAGAGTGTTACAGTGAGGAGTGTGGGGTATATCAGTGTGTTACAGTGAGGGGTGTGGGGTATATCAGAGAGTGTTGCACTGAGGGGTGTGGGGTATATCGGAGAGTGTTACAGTGAGGCGTGTGGGGTATAACAGAGAGTGTTACAGTGAGGGGTGTGGGGTATATCGGAGAGTGTAACAGTGAGGCGTGTGGGGTATATCAGAGAGTGTTACAGTGAGGGGTGTGGGGTATATCAGACTGTGATACAGTGAGAGGTGTGGGGTATATCAGAGACTATTGCAATAAGGGGTGTGGGGTATTTCAGAGAGTGTTACAGTGAGCGGTATGGGGTGTATCAGAGAGTGTTACAGTGAGCGGTGTGGGTGTATCAGAGACTGTTATAGTGAGGGGTGTGGGGTATATCAGAGAGTGTTAGAGTGAGGTGTGTGGGGTATATCAGAGAGTGTTACAGTGAGTGGTGTGGGTTATATCAGAGACTGTTATAGTGAGGGGTGTGGGGTATATCAGAGAGTGTTAGAGTGAGGTGTGTGGGGTATATCAGAGAGTGTTACAGTGAGTGGTGTGGGGAATATCAGAGAGTGTTACAGTGAGGGGTGTGGGGTATATCAGGGAGTATTACACTGAGGGGTGTGGGGTATATCAGGGAGTGTTACACTGAGAGGTGTGGTGTATATCAGAGAGCGTTACAGAGAGCGGCGTGGGGTATATCAGAATCTGTTACAGTGAGGGTTGTGGGATATATCAGAGAGTGTTACAGTGAGGAGTGTGGGGTATATCAGAGAGTGTTACAGTGAGGGGTGTGGGGTATATCAGTGAGTGTTACAGTGAGAGGTGTGGGGTGTATCAGAGAGTGTTACAGTGAGGGTTGTGGGGTATATCAGAGAGTGTTACAGTGAGGGGTGTGGGGTATATCAGAGAGTGTTACATTGAGGGGTGTGGGGTATATCAGAGTGTTACAGTGAGGGGTGTGGGGTATATCAGAGAGTTTTACAGTGAGGAGTGTGCGGTATATCAGAGTGTTACAGTGAGGGGTGTGTGGTATATCAGAGAGTGTTACAGTGAGGGGTGTGGGGCATATCAGAGAGTGTTACAGTGAGGGGTGTGGGGTATATCAGAGGCTGTTACAGTGAGGGGTGTGGGGTATATCCGAGAGTGTTACAGTGAGGAGTGTGGGGTATATCAGAGAGTGTTACAGTGAGGTGTGTGGGATATATCAGACTGTTACAATGAGGAGTGTGGGGTATATCAGAGAGTGTTACAGTGAGGAGTGTGGGGTATGTCTGAGAGTGTTACAGTGAGGGGTGTGGGGTATATCAGAGATTGTTACAGTGAGGGGTGTGGGGTATATCAGAGAGTGTTACAGTGAGGGGTGTGGGATATATCAGAGATTGTTACAGTGAGGAGTGTGGGGTATATCAGATAATGTTACAGTGAGGGGTGAGGGGTATATCAGAGACTGTTACAGTGAGGGGTGTGGGGTATATCAGAGAGTGTTACAGTGAGGTGTGTGAGGTATATCAGAGTGTGTTACAGAGAGGTGTGGGGTAATATCAGACAGTGTCACAGTGAGGAGTGTGGGCTATATCAGAGAATGTTACATTGAGGGGTGTGCGGTATATTAGACAGTGTTACAGTGAGGGGTGTGTGGTATATCAGAGAGTGTTACAGTGAGTGTGTGGGGTATATCAGAGAGTGTTACAGTGAGGGGTGTGGGGTATATCAGAGTGTGTTACAGTGAGGGGTGTGGGGTATATCAGAGACTGTTACAGTGAGGGGTGTGGGGTATATCAGAGAGTGTTACAGTGAGGGGTGTGTGGTATATCAGAGAGTGTTACAGTGAGGCGTGTGAGGTATAATCAGAGAGTGTTACAGTGAGGGGTGTGGGGTATATCAGAGAGTGTTACAGTGAGGGGTGTGGGGTATATCAGAGAGTGTTACAGTGAGGGGTGTGTGGTATATCAGAGTGTGTTACAGTGAGGGGTGTGGGGTATAATCAGAGAGTGTTACAGTGAGGGGTGTGGGGTATATAACAGTGTGTTACAGTGAGGGGTGTGGGGTATATCACAGTGTGTTACAGCGAGGGGTGTGGGGTATATCAGTGTTACAGTGAGGTGTGTGGGGTATATCAGAGAGTGTTACAGTGAGGGGTGTGGGGTATATCAGAGAGTATTATAGTGAGTGGTGTGGGGTATATCAGAGACTGTTACATTGAGGGGTGTGGGGTATATCAGAGAGTGTTACACTGAGGAGTGTGGGGTATATCAGATAATGTTACAGTGAGAGTGTGTGGGGTATATCAGAGAGTGTTACAGTGAGGGGTGTGGGGTATATTAGACAGTGTTATAGTGAGGGGTGTGTGGTATATCAGAGAGTGTTACAGTGAGGGGTGTGGGGTATATCAGAGACTGTTACAGTGAGGGGTGTGGGGTGTAACAGAGAGTGTGACAGTGATGGGTGTGGGGTATATCAGAGAGTGTTACACTGAGGGGTGTGGGGTGTATCAGAGAGTGTTACAGTGAGGGGTGTGGGGTATATCGGAGAGTGTTACAGTGAGGAGTGTGGGGTATATCAGTGTGTTACAGTGAGGGGTGTGGGGTATATCAGAGAGTGTTACACTGAGGGGTGTGGGGTATATCGGAGAGTGTTACAGTGAGGCGTGTGGGGTATAACAGAGAGTGTTACAGTGAGGGGTGTGGGGTATATCGGAGAGTGTTACAGTGAGGCGTGTGGGGTATATCAGAGAGTGTTACAGTGAGGGGTGTGGGGTATATCAGACTGTGATACAGTGAGAGGTGTGGGGTATATCAGAGAGTATTACAATAAGGGGTGTGGGGTATTTCAGAGAGTGTTACAGTGAGCGGTATGGGGTGTATCAGAGAGTGTTACAGTGAGCGGTGTGGGGGTATCAGAGACTGTTATAGTGAGGGGTGTGGGGTATATCAGAGAGTGTTAGAGTGAGGTGTGTGGGGTATATCAGAGAGTGTTACAGTGAGTGGTGTGGGTTATATCAGAGACTGTTATAGTGAGGGGTGTGGGGTATATCAGAGAGTGTTAGAGTGAGGTGTGTGGGGTATATCAGAGAGTGTTACAGTGAGTGGTGTGGGGTATATCAGAGTGTGTTACAGTGAGGGGTGTGGGGTATATCAGAGTGTGTTACAGTGAGGGGTGTGGGATATATCAGAGAGTGTTACAGTGAGGGGTGTGGGGTATTTCAGAGTGTGTTACAGTGAGGAGTATATCAGAGTGTTACAGTGAGGTGTGTGGGGTATATCAGCGTGTGTTACAGTGAGTGTTGTGGGATATATCAGAGGCTGTTACAGTGAGGGGTGTGGGATATATCAGAGAGTGTTACAGTGAGGGGTGTGGGGTATATCAGAGAGTGTTGGAGTGAGGTGTGTGGGGTATATCAGAGAGTGTTACAGTGAGGGGTGTGGGGTATATCAGAGAGTGTTACAGTGAGGGGTGTGCGGTATATCAGAGTGTTACAGTGAGCGGTGTGGGGTATATCAGAGAGTTTTACAGTGAGGAGTGTGGGGTATATCAGAGAGTGTTACAGTGAGGGGTGTGGGGCACATCAGAGAGTGTTACAGTGAGGGGTGTGGGGTATATCAGAGGCTGTTACAGTGAGGGGTGTGGGGGTATATCAGAGAGTGTTACAGTGAGGAGTGTGGGGTATATCGGAGAGTGTTACAGTGAGGAGTGTGGGGTATATCAGTGTGTTACAGTGAGGGGTGTGGGGTATATCAGAGAGTGTTACACTGAGGGGTGTGGGGTATATCGGAGAGTGTTACAGTGAGGCGTGTGGGGTATAACAGAGAGTGTTACAGTGAGGGGTGTGGGGTATATCGGAGAGTGTTACAGTGAGGCGTGTGGGGTATATCAGAGAGTGTTACAGTGAGGGGTGTGGGGTATATCAGACTGTGATACAGTGAGAGGTGTGGGGTATATCAGAGAGTATTACAATAAGGGGTGTGGGGTATTTCAGAGAGTGTTACAGTGAGCGGTATGGGGTGTATCAGAGAGTGTTACAGTGAGCGGTGTGGGTGTATCAGAGACTGTTATAGTGAGGGGTGTGGGGTATATCAGAGAGTGTTACAGTGAGTGGTGTGGGTTATATCAGAGACTGTTATAGTGAGGGGTGTGGGGTATATCAGAGAGTGTTAGAGTGAGGTGTGTGGGGTATATCAGAGAGTGTTACAGTGAGTGGTGTGGGGAATATCAGAGAGTGTTACAGTGAGGGGTGTGGGGTATATCAGGGAGTATTACACTGAGCGGTGTGGGGTATATCAGGGAGTGTTACACTGAGAGGTGTGGTGTATATCAGAGAGCGTTACAGAGAGCGGCGTGGGGTATATCAGAATCTGTTACAGTGAGGGTTGTGGGATATATCAGAGAGTGTTACAGTGAGGAGTGTGGGGTATATCAGAGAGTGTTACAGTGAGGGGTGTGGGGTATATCAGTGAGTGTTACAGTGAGGGGTGTGGGGTGTATCAGAGAGTGTTACAGTGAGGGTTGTGGGGTATATCAGAGAGTGTTACAGTGAGGGGTGTGGGGTATATCAGAGAGTGTTACATTGAGGGGTGTGGGGTATATCAGAGTGTTACAGTGAGGGGTGTGGGGTATATCAGAGAGTTTTACAGTGAGGAGTGTGCGGTATATCAGAGTGTTACAGTGAGGGGTGTGTGGTATATCAGAGAGTGTTACAGTGAGGGGTGTGGGGCATATCAGAGAGTGTTACAGTGAGGGGTGTGGGGTATATCAGAGGCTGTTACAGTGAGGGGTGTGGGCTATATCAGAGAGTGTTACAGTGAGGAGTGTGGGGTATATCAGAGAGTGTTACAGTGAGGGGTGTGGGATATATCAGACTGTTACAATGAGGAGTGTGGGGTATATCAGAGAGTGTTACAGTGAGGAGTGTGGGGTATGTCTGAGAGTGTTACAGTGAGGGGTGTGGGGTATATCAGAGATTGTTACAGTGAGGGGTGTGGGGTATATCAGAGAGTGTTACAGTGAGGGGTGTGGGATATATCAGAGATTGTTACAGTGAGGAGTGTGGGGTATATCAGATAATGTTACAGTGAGGGGTGAGGGGTATATCAGAGACTGTTACAGTGAGGGGTGTGGGGTATATCAGAGAGTGTTACAGTGAGGTGTGTGAGGTATATCAGAGTGTGTTACAGAGAGGTGTGGGGTATATCAGACAGTGTTACAGTGAGGAGTGTGGGCTATATCAGAGAATGTTACAGTGAGGGGTGTGCGGTATATTAGACAGTGTTACAGTGAGGGGTGTGTGGTATATCAGAGAGTGTTACAGTGAGTGTGTGGGGTATATCAGAGAGTGTTATAGTGAGGGGTGTGGGGTATATCAGAGTGTGTTACAGTGAGTGGTGTGGGGTATATCAGAGACTGTTACAGTGAGGGGTGTGGGGTATATCAGAGAGTGTTACAGTGAGGGGTGTGTGGTATATCAGAGAGTGTTACAGTGAGGGGTGTGAGGTATAATCAGAGAGTGTTACAGTGAGGGGTGTGGGGTATATCAGAGAGTGTTACAGTGAGGGGTGTGGGGTATATCAGAGAGTGTTACAGTGAGGGGTGTGTGGTATATCAGAGTGTGTTACAGTGAGGGGTGTGGGGTATAATCAGAGAGTGTTACAGTGAGGGGTGTGGGGTATATAACAGTGTGTTACAGTGAGGGGTGTGGGGTATATCACAGTGTGTTACAGCGAGGGGTGTGGGGTATATCAGTGTTACAGTGAGGTGTGTGGGGTATATCAGAGAGTGTTACAGTGAGGGGTGTGGGGTATATCAGAGAGTATTATAGTGAGTGGTGTGGGGTATATCAGAGACTGTTACAGTGAGGGGTGTGGGGTATATCAGAGAGTGTTACACTGAGGAGTGTGGGGTATATCAGAAAATGTTACAGTGAGAGTGTGTGGGGTATATCAGAGAGTGTTACAGTGAGGAGTGTGCGGTATATCAGAGTGTTACAGTGAGGGGTGTGTGGTATATCAGAGAGTGTTACAGTGAGGGGTGTGGGGCATATCAGAGAGTGTTACAGTGAGGGGTGTGGGGTATATCAGAGGCTGTTACAGTGAGGGGTGTGGGCTATATCAGAGAGTGTTACAGTGAGGAGTGTGGGGTATATCAGAGAGTGTTACAGTGAGGTGTGTGGGATATATCAGACTGTTACAATGAGGAGTGTGGGGTATATCAGAGAGTGTTACAGTGAGGAGTGTGGGGTATGTCTGAGAGTGTTACAGTGAGGGGTGTGGGGTATATCAGAGATTGTTACAGTGAGGGGTGTGGGGTATATCAGAGAGTGTTACAGTGAGGGGTGTGGGATATATCAGAGATTGTTACAGTGAGGAGTGTGGGGTATATCAGATAATGTTACAGTGAGGGGTGAGGGGTATATCAGAGACTGTTACAGTGAGGGGTGTGGGGTATATCAGAGAGTGTTACAGTGAGGTGTGTGAGGTATATCAGAGTGTGTTACAGAGAGGTGTGGGGTATATCAGACAGTGTTACAGTGAGGAGTGTGGGCTATATCAGAGAATGTTACAGTGAGGGGTGTGCGGTATATTAGACAGTGTTACAGTGAGGGGTGTGTGGTATATCAGAGAGTGTTACAGTGAGTGTGTGGGGTATATCAGAGAGTGTTACAGTGAGGGGTGTGGGGTATATCAGAGTGTGTTACAGTGAGGGGTGTGGGGTATATCAGAGACTGTTACAGTGAGGGGTGTGGGGTATATCAGAGAGTGTTACAGTGAGGGGTGTGTGGTATATCAGAGAGTGTTACAGTGAGGGGTGTGAGGTATAATCAGAGAGTGTTACAGTGAGGGGTGTGGGGTATATCAGAGAGTGTTACAGTGAGGGGTGTGGGGTATATCAGAGAGTGTTACAGTGAGGGGTGTGTGGTATATCAGAGTGTGTTACAGTGAGGGGTGTGGGGTATAATCAGAGAGTGTTACAGTGAGGGGTGTGGGGTATATAACAGTGTGTTACAGTGAGGGGTGTGGGGTATATCACAGTGTGTTACAGCGAGGGGTGTGGGGTATATCAGTGTTACAGTGAGGTGTGTGGGGTATATCAGAGAGTGTTACAGTGAGGGGTGTGGGGTATATCAGAGAGTATTATAGTGAGTGGTGTGGGGTATATCAGAGACTGTTACAGTGAGGGGTGTGGGGTATATCAGAGAGTGTTACACTGAGGAGTGTGGGGTATATCAGAAAATGTTACAGTGAGAGTGTGTGGGGTATATCAGAGAGTGTTACAGTGAGGGGTGTGGGGTATATTGGACAGTGTTACAGTGAGGGGTGTGTGGTATATCAGAGAGTGTTACAGTGAGGGGTGTGGGGTATATCAGAGACTGTTACAGTGAGGGGTGTGGGGTGTAACAGAGAGTGTGACAGTGATGGGTGTGGGGTATATCAGAGAGTGTTACACTGAGGGGTGTGGGGTGTATCAGAGAGTGTTACAGTGAGGGGTGTGGGGTATATCGGAGAGTGTTACAGTGAGGAGTGTGGGGTATATCAGTGTGTTACAGTGAGGGGTGTGGGGTATATCAGAGAGTGTTACACTGAGGGGTGTGGGGTATATCGGAGAGTGTTACAGTGAGGCGTGTGGGGTATAACAGAGAGTGTTACAGTGAGGGGTGTGGGGTATATCGGAGAGTGTTACAGTGAGGCGTGTGGGGTATATCAGAGAGTGTTACAGTGAGGGGTGTGGGGTATATCAGACTGTGATACAGTGAGAGGTGTGGGGTATATCAGAGAGTATTACAATAAGGGGTGTGGGGTATTTCAGAGAGTGTTACAGTGAGCGGTATGGGGTGTATCAGAGAATGTTACAGTGAGCGGTGTGGGTGTATCAGAGACTGTTATAGTGAGGGGTGTGGGGTATATCAGAGAGTGTTAGAGTGAGGTGTGTGGGGTATATCAGAGAGTGTTACAGTGAGTGGTGTGGGTTATATCAGAGACTGTTATAGTGAGGGGTGTGGGGTATATCAGAGAGTGTTAGAGTGAGGTGTGTGGGGTATATCAGAGAGTGTTACAGTGAGTGCTGTGGGGTATATCAGAGTGTGTTACAGTGAGGGGTGTGGGGTTTATCAGAGTGTGTTACAGTGAGGGGTGTGGGATATATCAGAGAGTGTTACAGTGAGGGGTGTGGGGTATTTCAGAGTGTGTTACAGTGAGGAGTATATCAGAGTGTTACAGTGAGGTGTGTGGGGTATATCAGCGTGTGTTACAGTGAGGGGTGTGGGATATATCAGAGGCTGTTACAGTGAGGGGTGTGGGATATATCAGAGAGTGTTACAGTGAGGGGTGTGGGGTATATCAGAGAGTGTTGGAGTGAGGTGTGTGGGGTATATCAGAGACTTTTACAGTGAGGGGTGTGGGGTATATCAGAGAGTGTTACAGTGAGGGGTGTGCGGTATATCAGAGTGTTACAGTGAGCGGTGTGGGGTATATCAGAGAGTTTTACAGTGAGGAGTGTGGGGTATATCAGAGAGTGTTACAGTGAGGGGTGTGGGGCACATCAGAGAGTGTTACAGTGAGGGGTGTGGGGTATATCAGAGGCTGTTACAGTGAGGGGTGTGGGGTATATCAGAGAGTGTTACAGTGAGGAGTGTGGGGTATATCAGAGAGTGTTACAGTGAGGTGTGTGGGATATATCAGACTGTTACAGTGAGGAGTGTGGGGTATATCAGAGACTGTTACAGTGAGGAGTGTGGGGTATGTCTGAGAGTGTTACAGTGAGGGGTGTGGGGTATATCAGAGAGTGTTACAGTGAGGGATGTGGGGTATATCAGAGAGTGTTACAGTGAGGGGTGTGGGATATATCAGAGATTGTTACAGTGAGGAGTGTGGGGTATATCAGATAATGTTACAGTGAGGGGTGAGGGGTATATCAGAGACTGTTACAGTGAGGGGTGTGGGGTATATCAGAGAGTGTTACAGTGAGGTATGTGAGGTCTATCAGAGAGTGTTACAGTGAGGGGTGTGGGGTATATCAGAGACTGTTACAGTGAGGTGTGTGGGGTATAACAGAGAGTGTTACAGTGAGGTGTGTGGGGTATATCAGAGAGTGTTACAGTGAGGGGTGTGGGGTATATCAGAGACTGTTACTGTGAGGTGTGTGGGATATAACAGTGAGTGTTACAGTGAGGTGTGTGGGGTATATCAGAGAGTGTTACAGTGAGGGGTGTGGGGTATATC
Source organism: Isurus oxyrinchus (assembly GCA_026770705.1). Taxonomy (NCBI): domain Eukaryota; kingdom Metazoa; phylum Chordata; class Chondrichthyes; order Lamniformes; family Lamnidae; genus Isurus; species Isurus oxyrinchus. The sequence continues at coordinate 53,686 of JANJGN010002404.1, forward strand.
AGAGAATGTTACAGTGATGTGTGTGGGATATATCAGAGCGTGTTACAGTGAGTGGTGTGGGGTATATCAGAGAATGTTAGAGTGAGGTGTGTGGGGTATATCAGAGAGTGTTACAGTGAGAGGTGTGGGGTATATCAGAGTGTTACAGTGAGGGGTGTGGGGTATATCAGAGAGTGATACACTGAGGGGTGTGGGATATATCAGAGAGTGTTACAGTGAGGGGTGTGGGGTATATCAGAGAGTGTTACAGTGAGGATTGTGGGGTATATCAGAGAGTGTTACAGTGAGGGATGTGGGGTGTATCAGAGAGTGTTACAGTGAGGGGTGTGGGGTATATCAGAGAGTGTTACAGTGAGGGGCGTGCGGTATATCAGAGAGTGTTACTGTGAGGGCTGTGGGGTATATCTGAGTGTGTTACAGTGAGGGGTGTGGGGTATATCAGAGAGTGTTACAGTCAGGGGTGTGGGGTATATCAGAGAGTGTTACAGTGAGGGGTGTGTGGTATATCAGAGAGTGTTACAGTGAGGGGTGTGGGGTATAATCAGAGAGTGTTACAGTGAGGGGTGTGGGGTATATCATAGAGTGTTACAGTGAGGGGTGTGGGGTATATCAGAGAGTGTTACAGTGAGGGATGTGTGGTATATCAGAGAGTGTTACAGTGAGGGGTGTGTGGTATATCAGAGAGTGTTACAGTGGGGGGTGTGGGGTATATCAGAGACTGTTACAGTGAGGGGCGTGGGTTATTTCAGAGAATGTTACAGTGAGGGGTGTGTGGTATATCAGAGAGTGTTACAGTGGGGGGTGTGGGGTATATCAGAGACTGTTACAGTGAGGGGTGTGGGGTATATCAGAGAGTGTTACACTGAGGAGTGTGGGGTATATCAGATAATGTTACAGGGAGTGTGTGTGGGGTATATCAGAGAGTTTTACAGTGAGGGGTGTGGGGTATATTAGACAGTGTTACAGTGAGGGGTGTGTGGTATATCAGAGAGTGTTACAGTGAGGGGTGTGGGGTATATCAGAGAATGTTACAGTGAGGGGTGTGGGGTATTTCAGAGTGTGTTACAGTGAGGAGTATATCAGAGTGTTACAGTGAGGTGTGTGGCGTATATCAGCGTGTGTTACAGTGAGGGGTGTGGGATATATCAGAGGCTGTTACAGTGAGGGGTGTGGGATATATCAGAGAGTGTTACAGTGAGGGGTGTGGGGTATATCAGAGAGTGTTGGAGTGAGGTGTGTGGGGTATATCAGAGACTGTTACAGTGAGGGGTGTGGGGTATATCAGAGAGTGTTACAGTGAGGGGTGTGCGGTATATCAGAGTGTTACAGTGAGCGGTGTGGGGTATATCAGAGAGTTTTACAGTGAGGAGTGTGGGGTATATCAGAGAGTGTTACAGTGAGGGGTGTGGGGCACATCAGAGAGTGTTACAGTGAGGGGTGTGGGGTATATCAGAGGCTGTTACAGTGAGGGGTGTGGGGTATATCAGAGAGTGTTACAGTGAGGAGTGTGGGGTATATCAGAGAGTGTTACAGTGAGGTGTGTGGGATATATCAGACTGTTACAGTGAGGAGTGTGGGGTATATCAGAGACTGTTACAGTGAGGAGTGTGGGGTATGTCTGAGAGTGTTACAGTGAGGGGTGTGGGGTATATCAGAGAGTGTTACAGTGAGGGATGTGGGGTATATCAGAGAGTGTTACAGTGAGGGGTGTGGGATATATCAGAGATTGTTACAGTGAGGAGTGTGGGGTATATCAGATAATGTTACAGTGAGGGGTGAGGGGTATATCAGAGACTGTTACAGTGAGGGGTGTGGGGTATATCAGAGAGTGTTACAGTGAGGTATGTGAGGTCTATCAGAGAGTGTTACAGTGAGGGGTGTGGGGTATATCAGAGACTGTTACAGTGAGGTGTGTGGGGTATAACAGAGAGTGTTACAGTGAGGTGTGTGGAGTATATCAGAGAGTGTTACAGTGAGGGGTGTGGGGTATATCAGAGACTGTTACTGTGAGGTGTGTGGGATATAACAGAGAGTGTTACAGTGAGTTGTGTGGGGTATATCAGAGAGTGTTACAGTGAGGGGTGTGGGGTATATCAGAGAATGTTACAGTGATGTGTGTGGGATATATCAGAGAGTGTTACAGTGAGTGGTGTGGGGTATATCAGAGAGTGTTAGAGTGAGGTGTGTGGGGTATATCAGAGAGTGTTACAGTGAGAGGTGTGGGGTATATCAGAGTGTTACAGTGAGGGGTGTGGGGTATATCAGAGAGTGATACACTGAGGGGTGTGGGATATATCAGAGAGTGTTACAGTGAGGGGTGTGGGGTATATCAGAGAGTGTTACAGTGAGGATTGTGGGGTATATCAGAGAGTGTTACAGTGAGGGATGTGGGGTGTATCAGAGAGTGTTACAGTGAGGGGTGTGGGGTATATCAGAGAGTGTTACAGTGAGGGGCGTGCGGTATATCAGAGAGTGTTACTGTGAGGGGTGTGGGGTATATCTGAGTGTGTTACAGTGAGGGGTGTGGGGTATATCAGAGAGTGTTACAGTCAGGGGTGTGGGGTATATCAGAGAGTGTTACAGTGAGGGGTGTGTGGTATATCAGAGAGTGTTACAGTGAGGGGTGTGGGGTATAATCAGAGAGTGTTACAGTGAGGGGTGTGGGGTATATCATAGAGTGTTACAGTGAGGGGTGTGGGGTATATCAGAGAGTGTTACAGTGAGGGATGTGTGGTATATCAGAGAGTGTTACAGTGAGGGGTGTGTGGTATATCAGAGAGTGTTACAGTGGGGGGTGTGGGGTATATCAGAGACTGTTACAGTGAGGGGCGTGGGTTATTTCAGAGAATGTTACAGTGAGGGGTGTGTGGTATATCAGAGAGTGTTACAGTGGGGGGTGTGGGGTATATCAGAGACTGTTACAGTGAGGGGTGTGGGGTATATCAGAGAGTGTTACACTGAGGAGTGTGGGGTATATCAGATAATGTTACAGGGAGAGTGTGTGGGGTATATCAGAGAGTTTTACAGTGAGGGCTGTGGGGTATATTAGACAGTGTTACAGTGAGGGGTGTGTGGTATATCAGAGAGTGTTACAGTGAGGGGTGTGGGGTATATCAGAGAATATTACAGTGAGGGGTGTGGGGTATATCAGAGAGTGTTGCACTGAGGAGTGTGGGGTATATCAGATAATGTTACAGTGAGAGTGTGTGGGGTATATCAGAGAGTGTTACAGTGAGGGGTGTGGGATATATCAGAGAGTGTTACAGTGAGGGGTGTGGGGTATATCAGATAATGTTACAGTGAGAGTGTGTGGGGTATATCAGAGAGTGTTACAGTGAGGGGTGTGGGGTATATCAGAGAGTGTTACAGTGAGGAGTCTGGGGTATATCAGAGAGTGTTACAGTGAGGGGTGTGGGGTATATCAGAGAGTGTTACAGTGAGGGGTGTGGGGTAAATCAGAGTGTGTTACAGTGAGGCGTGTGGGGTATATCAGAGAGTTGTACACTGAGGGGTGTGGGATATATCAGAGAGTGTTACAGTGAGGGGTGTGGGGTATATCAGAGAGTGTTACAGTGAGGGGTGTGGGGTATATCAGAGAGTGTTACAGTGAGGGGTGTGGGGTAAATCAGAGAGTGTTACAGTGAGGCGTGTGGGGTATATCAGAGAGTGATACACTGAGGGGTGTGGGATATATCAGAGAGTGTTACAGTGAGGGGTGTGGGGTATATCACAGAGTGTTACAGTGAGGGGTGTGGGGTATATCAGAGAGTGTTACAGTGAGGGGTGTGGGGTATATCAGAGAGTGTTACAGTGAGTGGTGTGGAGTATATCAGAGAGTGTTACAGTGAGGGGTGTGGGGTATATCAGAGAGTGTTACAGTGAGGGGTGTGGGGTATATCAGAGAGTGTTTCAGTGAGGGGTGTGGGGCATATCAGAGAGTGTTACAGTGAGGGTGTGGGATATATCAGAGAGTGTTACAGTGCGGGATTTGTGTTATATCAGAGAGTATTACAGTGAGGGGTGTGGGGTATATCAGAGAGTGTTACAGTGAGGGGTGTGGGGTATATCAGAGAGTGTTACAGTGAGGGGTGTGGGGTATATCAGAGAGTGTTACAGTGAGGATTGTGGGGTATATCAGAGAGTGTTACAGTGAGGGATGTGGGGTGTATCAGAGAGTGTTACAGTGAGGGGTGTGGGGTATATCAGAGAGTGTTACAGTGAGGGGCGTGCGGTATATCAGAGAGTGTTACTGTGAGGGGTGTGGGGTATATCTGAGTGTGTTACAGTGAGGGGTGTGGGGTATATCAGAGAGTGTTACAGTCAGGGGTGTGGGGTATATCAGAGAGTGTTACAGTGAGGGGTGTGTGGTATATCAGAGAGTGTTACAGTGAGGGGTGTGGGGTATAATCAGAGAGTGTTACAGTGAGGGGTGTGGGGTATATCATAGAGTGTTACAGTGAGGGGTGTGGGGTATATCAGAGAGTGTTACAGTGAGGGATGTGTGGTATATCAGAGAGTGTTACAGTGAGGGGTGTGTGGTATATCAGAGAGTGTTACAGTGGGGGGTGTGGGGTATATCAGAGACTGTTACAGTGAGGGGCGTGGGTTATTTCAGAGAATGTTACAGTGAGGAGTGTGGGGTATATCAGAGAGTGTTACAGTGAGGGGTGTGGGGTATATCAGAGTGTTACAGTGAGGGGTGTGGGGTATATCAGAGAGAGTAACAGTGCGGGGTGTGGGGTATATCAGAGAGTGTTACAGTGAGGGGTGTGTGGTATATCAGAGAGTGTTACAGTGAGGGGTGTGGGGTATATCAGAGAGTGTTACAGTGAGGGGTGTGGGGTATATCAGAGAGTGTTACAGTGAGGGGTGTGGGGTATATCAGAGAGTGTTACACTGAGGTGTGTGGGGTATATCAGACAGTGTTACAGTGAGGGGTGTGGGGTATATCAGAGAGTGTTACAGTGAGGGGTGTGGCGTATATCAGAGAGTGTTACAGTGAGGGGTGTGGGATATATCAGCGTTACAGTGAGGGGTGTGGGGCATATCAGAGAGTGTTACAGTGAGGGTGTGGGATATATCAGAGAGTGTTACAGTGAGGGATTTGTGTTATATCAGAGAGTATTACAGTGAGGGGTGTGGGGTATATCAGAGAGTGTTACAGTGAGGGGTGTGGGGTATATCAGAGAGTGTTACAGTGAGGGGTGTGGGGTATATCAGAGTGTTACAGTGAGGGGTGTGGGGTATGTCAGAGTGTTACAGTGAGGGGTGTGGCGTATATCAGAGTGTTACAGTGAGGGGTGTGGCGTATATCAGAGTGTTACAGTGAGGGGTGTGGGGTATATCAGAGAGTGTTACAGTGAGGGGTGTGGGGTATATCAGAGAGTGTTACAGTGAGGTGCGTGGGGTTTATCAGAGAGTGTTACAGTGAGGGGTGTGAGGTATATCAGAGAGTGTTACAGTGAGGGGTGTGAGGTATATCAGAGAGTGTTACAGAGAGGTGTGGGGTATATCAGACAGTGGTACAGTGAGGGGTGTGGGCTATATCAGAGAATGTTACAGTGAGGGGTGTGGGGTATATTAGACAGTGTTACAGTGAGGGGTGTGTGGTATATCAGAGAGTGTTACAGTGAATGTGTGGGGTATATCAGAGAGTGTTACAGTGAGGGGTGTGGGGTATATCAGAGTGTGTTACAGTGAGGGGTGTGGGGTATATCAGAGAGTGTTACAGTGAGGGGTGTGGGGTATATCAGACAGTGTTACAGTGAGGGGTGTGGGGTATATCAGAGAGTGTGACAGTGACGGGTGTGGGGTATATCAGAGAGTGTTACAGTGAGGGGTGTGGCGTATATCAGAGAGTGTTACAGTGAGTGGTGTGGGATATATCAGCGTTACAGTGAGGGGTGTGGGGCATATCAGAGAGTGTTACAGTGAGGGTGTGGGATATATCAGAGAGTGTTACAGTGAGGGATTTGTGTTATATCAGAGAGTATTACAGTGAGGGGTGTGGGGTATATCAGAGAGTGTTACAGTGAGGGGTGTGGGGTATATCAGAGAGTGTTACAGTGAGGGGTGTGGGGTATATCAGAGAGTGTTACAGTGAGGATTGTGGGGTATATCAGAGAGTGTTACAGTGAGGGGCGTGCGGTATATCAGAGAGTGTTACTGTGAGGGGTGTGGGGTATATCTGAGTGTGTTACAGTGAGGGGTGTGGGGTATATCAGAGAGTGTTACAGTCAGGGGTGTGGGGTATATCAGAGAGTGTTACAGTGAGGGGTGTGTGGTATATCAGAGAGTGTTACAGTGAGGGGTGTGGGGTATAATCAGAGAGTGTTACAGTGAGGGGTGTGGGGTATATCATAGAGTGTTACAGTGAGGGGTGTGGGGTATATCAGAGAGTGTTACAGTGAGGGATGTGTGGTATATCAGAGAGTGTTACAGTGAGGGGTGTGTGGTATATCAGAGAGTGTTACAGTGGGGGGTGTGGGGTATATCAGAGACTGTTACAGTGAGGGGCGTGGGTTATTTCAGAGAATGTTACAGTGAGGGGTGTGTGGTATATCAGAGAGTGTTACAGTGGGGGGTGTGGGGTATATCAGAGACTGTTACAGTGAGGGGTGTGGGGTATATCAGAGAGTGTTACACTGAGGAGTGTGGGGTATATCAGATAATGTTACAGGGAGAGTGTGTGGGGTATATCAGAGAGTTTTACAGTGAGGGGTGTGGGGTATATTAGACAGTGTTACAGTGAGGGGTGTGTGGTATATCAGAGAGTGTTACAGTGAGGGGTGTGGGGTATATCAGAGAATGTTACAGTGAGGGGTGTGGGGTATATCAGAGAGTGTTGCACTGAGGAGTGTGGGGTATATCAGATAATGTTACAGTGAGAGTGTGTGGGGTATATCAGAGAGTGTTACAGTGAGGGGTGTGGGATATATCAGAGAGTGTTACAGTGAGGGGTGTGGGGTATATCAGATAATGTTACAGTGAGAGTGTGTGGGGTATATCAGAGAGTGTTACAGTGAGGGGTGTGGGGTATATCAGAGAGTGTTACAGTGAGGAGTCTGGGGTATATCAGAGAGTGTTACAGTGAGGGGTGTGGGGTATATCAGAGAGTGTTACAGTGAGGGGTGTGGGGTAAATCAGAGTGTGTTACAGTGAGGCGTGTGGGGTATATCAGAGAGTGGTACACTGAGGGGTGTGGGATATATCAGAGAGTGTTACAGTGAGGGATGTGGGGTATATCAGAGAGTGTTACAGTGAGGGGTGTGGGGTATATCAGAGAGTGTTACAGTGAGGGGTGTGGGGTAAATCAGAGAGTGTTACAGTGAGGCGTGTGGGGTATATCAGAGAGTGATACACTGAGGGGTGTGGGATATATCAGAGAGTGTTACAGTGAGGGGTGTGGGGTATATCACAGAGTGTTACAGTGAGGGGTGTGGGGTATATCAGAGAGTGTTACAGTGAGGGGTGTGGGGTATATCAGAGAGTGTTACAGTGAGTGGTGTGGAGTATATCAGAGAGTGTTACAGTGAGGGGTGTGGGGTATATCAGAGAGTGTTACAGTGAGGGGTGTGGGGTATATCAGAGAGTGTTTCAGTGAGGGGTGTGGGGTATATCAGAGAGTGTTACAGTGAGTGGTGTGGGGTATATCAGACAGTGTTACAGTGAGGGGTGTGGGGTTTATCAGAGAGTGTTACAGTGAGAGGTGTGGGGTATATCAGAGAGTGTTACAGTGAGGGGTGTGGGGTATATCAGAGAGTGTTATAGTGAGGGGTGTGGGGTATATCAGAGAGTGTTACGGTGAGGAGTGTGGGGTATATCAGAGAGTGTTACAGTGAGGGGTGTGGGGTATATCAGAGTGTTACAGTGAGGGGTGTGGGGTATATCAGAGAGAGTAACAGTGCGGGGTGTGGGGTATATCAGAGAGTGTTACAGTGAGGAGTGTGTGGTATATCAGAGAGTGTTACAGTGAGGGGTGTGGGGTATATCAGAGAGTGTTACAGTGAGGGGTGTGGGGTATATCAGAGAGTGTTACAGTGAGGGGTGTGGGGTATATCAGAGAGTGTTACACTGAGGTGTGTGGGGTATATCAGACAGTGTTACAGTGAGGGGTGTGGGGTATATCAGAGAGTGTTACAGTGAGGGGTGTGGCGTATATCAGAGAGTGTTACAGTGAGGGGTGTGGGATATATCAGCGTTACAGTGAGGGGTGTGGGGCATATCAGAGAGTGTTACAGTGAGGGTGTGGGATATATCAGAGAGTGTTACAGTGAGGGATTTGTGTTATATCAGAGAGTATTACAGTGAGGGGTGTGGGGTATATCAGAGAGTGTTACAGTGAGGGGTGTGGGGTATATCAGAGAGTGTTACAGTGAGGGGTGTGGGGTATATCAGAGTGTTACAGTGAGGGGTGTGGGGTATGTCAGAGTGTTACAGTGAGGGGTGTGGCGTATATCAGAGTGTTACAGTGAGGGGTGTGGCGTATATCAGAGTGTTACAGTGAGGGGTGTGGGGTATATCAGAGAGTGTTACAGTGAGGGGTGTGGGGTATATCAGAGAGTGTTACAGTGAGGTGCGTGTGGTTTATCAGAGAGTGTTACAGTGAGGGGTGTGAGGTATATCAGAGAGTGTTACAGTGAGGGGTGTGAGGTATATCAGAGAGTGTTACAGAGAGGTGTGGGGTATATCAGACAGTGGTACAGTGAGGGGTGTGGGCTATATCAGAGAATGTTACAGTGAGGGGTGTGGGGTATATTAGACAGTGTTACAGTGAGGGGTGTGTGGTATATCAGAGAGTGTTACAGTGAGTGTGTGGGGTATATCAGAGAGTGTTACAGTGAGGGGTGTGGGGTATATCAGAGTGTGTTACAGTGAGGGGTGTGGGGTATATCAGAGAGTGTTACAGTGAGGGGTGTGGGGTATATCAGACAGTGTTACAGTGAGGGGTGTGGGGTATATCAGAGAGTGTGACAGTGACGGGTGTGGGGTATATCAGAGAGTGTTACAGTGAGGGGTGTGGAGTATATCAGAGAGTGTTACAGTGAGTGGTGTGGGATATATCAGCGTTACAGTGAGGGGTGTGGGGCATATCAGAGAGTGTTACAGTGAGGGTGTGGGATATATCAGAGAGTGTTACAGTGAGGGATTTGTGTTATATCAGAGAGTGTTACAGTGAGGGGTGTGGGGTATATCAGAGTGTTACAGTGAGGGGTGTGGGGTATGTCAGAGTGTTACAGTGAGGGGTGTGGCGTATATCAGAGTGTTACAGTGAGGGGTGTGGCGTATATCAGAGTGTTACAGTGAGGGGTGTGGGGTATATCAGAGAGTGTTACAGTGAGGGGTGTGGGGTATATCAGAGTGTTACAGTGAGGGGTGTGGGGTATGTCAGAGTGTTACAGTGAGGGGCGTGGCGTATATCAGAGTGTTACAGTGAGGGGTGTGGCGTATATCAGAGTGTTACAGTGAGGGGTGTGGGGTATATCAGAGAGTGTTACAGTGAGTGGTGTGGAGTATATCAGAGAGTGTTACAGTGAGGGGTGTGGGGTATATCAGAGAGTGTTACAGTGAGGGGTGTGGGGTATATCAGAGAGTGTTACAGTGAGGGGTGTGGGGTATATCAGAGAGTGTTACAGTGAGTGGTGTGGGGTATATCAGACAGTGTTACAGTGAGGGGTGTGGGGTTTATCAGAGAGTGTTACAGTGAGAGGTGTGGGGTATATCAGAGAGTGTTACAGTGAGGGGTGTGGGGTATATCAGAGAGTGTTATAGTGAGGGGTGTGGGGTATATCAGAGAGAGTAACAGTGCGGGGTGTGGGGTATATCAGAGAGTGTTACAGTGAGGAGTGTGTGGTATATCAGAGAGTGTTACAGTGAGGGGTGTGGGGTATATCAGAGAGTGTTACCGTGAGGGGTGTGGGGTATATCAGAGAGTGTTACAGTGAGGGGTGTGGGGTATATCAGAGAGTGTTACACTGAGGTGTGTGGGGTATATCAGACAGTGTTACAGTGAGGGGTGTGGGGTATATCAGAGAGTGTGACAGTGACGGGTGTGGGGTATATCAGAGAGTGTTTCAGTGAGGGGTGTGGCGTATATCAGAGAGTGTTACAGTGAGTGGTGTGGGATATATCAGCGTTACAGTGAGGGGTGTGGGGCATATCAGAGAGTGTTACAGTGAGGGTGTGGGATATATCAGAGAGTGTTACAGTGAGGGATTTGTGTTATATCAGAGAGTATTACAGTGAGGGGTGTGGGGTATATCAGAGAGTGTTACAGTGAGGGGTGTGGGGTATATCAGAGAGTGTTACAGTGAGGGGTGTGGGGTATATCAGAGTGTTACAGTGAGGGGTGTGGGGTATGTCAGAGTGTTACAGTGAGGGGTGTGGCGTATATCAGAGTGTTACAGTGAGGGGTGTGGCGTATATCAGAGTGTTACAGTGATGGGTGTGGGGTATATCAGAGAGTGTTACAGTGAGGGGTGTGGGGTATATCAGAGAGTGTTACAGTGAGGTGCGTGGGGTTTATCAGAGAGTGTTACAGTGAGGGGTGTGAGGTATATCAGAGAGTGTTACAGTGAGGGGTGTGAGGTATATCAGAGAGTGTTACAGAGAGGTGTGGGGTATATCAGACAGTGTTACAGTGAGGGGTGTGGGCTATATCAGAGAATGTTACAGTGAGGGGTGTGGGGTATATTAGACAGTGTTACAGTGAGGGGTGTGTGGTATATCAGAGAGTGTTACAGTGAGTGTGTGGGGTATATCAGAGAGTGTTACAGTGAGGGGTGTGGGGTATATCAGAGTGTGTTACAGAGAGGGGTGTGGGGTATATCAGAGAGTGTTACAGTGAGGGGTGTGGGGTATATCAGAGAGTGTTACAGTGAGGGGTGTGTGGTATATCAGAGAGTGTTACAGTGAGGGGTGTGGGGTATAATCAGAGAGTGTTACAGTGAGGGGTGTGGGGTATTTCAGAGTGTGTTACAGTGAGGGGTGTGGGATATATCAGAGAGTGTTACAGTGAGGGGTGTGTGGTATATCAGAGAGTGTTACAGTCAGGGGTGTGCGGTATAATCAGAGAGTGTTACAGTGAGGGGTGTGGGGTATATCAGAGTGTGTTACAGTGAGGGGTGTGGGGTATATCAGAGTGTGTTACAGTGAGGGGTGTGGGGTATATCAGTGTTACAGTGAGGTGTGTGGGGTATATCAGAGAGTGTTACAGTGAGGGGTGTGGGGTTTCTCAGAGAGTATTATAGTGAGTGGTTTGGGGTATATCAGAGACTGTTACAGTGAGGGGTGTGGGGTATGTCAGAGTGTTACGGTGAGGGGTGTGGCGTATATCAGAGTGTTACAGTGAGGGGTGTGGGGTATATCAGAGAGTGTTACAGTGAGGGGTGTGGGGTATATCAGAGAGTGTGACAGTGAGGGGTGTGGGGTATATCAGAGAGTGTGACAGTGACGGGTGTGGGGTATGTCAGAGAGTGTTACAGTGAGGGGTGTGGGGTATATCAGAGAGTGTTACAATGAGGAGTGTGGGGTATATCAAAGTGTTACAGTGAGGTGTGTGGGATATATCAGAGAGTGTTACAGTGAGGGGTGTGGGGTATATCAGAGAGTGTTACAGTGAGGGGTGTGGGGTATATCAGACAATGTTACAGTGAGGTGTGGGGTATATCAGAGAGTGTTACAGTGAGGAGTGTGGGGTATATCAGAGAGTGTTACAGTGAGGGGTGTGGGGTATATCAGAGAGTGTTACAGTGAGGGGTGTGGGGTATATCAGAGAGTGTTACAGTGAGGGGTGTGGGATATATCAGAGAGTGTTACAGTGAGGGGTGTGGGGTATATCAGAGAGTGTTACAGTGAGGGGTATGGGGTATATCAGAGAGTGTTACAGTGAGGTTTGTGGGGTATATCAGAGAGTGTTACAGTGAGGGGTGTGGGGTGTATCAGAGAGTGTTACAGTGAGCGGTGTGGGGTATATCAGAGAGTGTTACAATGAGGGGTGTGGGGTATATCAGAGAGTGTTACAGTGAGTGGTGTGGGGTATATCAGAGGGTGTTACAGTGAGGGGTGTGGGGTTTATCAGAGAGTGTTACAGTGAGGGGTGTGAGGTAAATCAGAGAGTGTTACAGTGAGGGGTGTGGGGTTTATCAGAGAGTGTTACAGTGAGGGGTGTGAGGTATATCAGAGAGTGTTACAGTGAGGGGTGTGGGGTATATCAGAGAGTGTTACAGTGAGGGGTGTGAGGTAAATCAGAGAGTGTTACAGTGAGGGGTGTGGGGTGTATCAGAGAGTGTGACAGTGACGGGTGTGGGGTATATCAGAGAGTGTTACAGTGAGGGGTGTGGTGTATATCAGAGAGTGTTACAGTGAGGTGTGTGGGGTATATCAGAGATTGTTACAGTGAGGGGTGTGTGGTATATCAGAGAGTGTTACAGTGAGGGGTGTGGGGTATATCAGAGAGTGTTACAGTGAGGGGTGTGGGGTATATCAGAGAGTGTTACAGTGAGGGGTGTGGGGTATATCAGAGGGTGTTACAGTGAGGGGTGTGGGGTATAGCATAGAGTGTTACAGTGAGGGGTGTGGGGTATATCAGAGAGTGTTACAGTGAGGGGTGTGGGGTATATCACAGAGTGTTACAGTGAGGGGTGTGGGGTGTATCACAGAGTGTTACAGTGAGGGGTGTGGGGTGTATCAGAGAGTGTTACATGGATGATGCCGGCACTGATGCGTCCCGATGCTGAGCTTCAGCCAGAGTTGGGTTTTGGGATCCGAGGGGTTAATCGCTCGTGATGACGAACGGTCACGTGGTGTGACTGGCTGGCCTGGTTTTCCGGTTGCCCTGACGACGAGGTGTTTGTTGCTATTCTGCTTGGCGGTGGGGGTGGGGGGCGGGCCGGGGGGGGGGGGGGGGGGGGGGGGGTGTGGGATTGGTGGCGGTGCCGGTGGGGGCGGGTGTTGCGGGGTTGTGAGAGGCGGTGCCTGCTGGCGTGGTCACCATGGTGTCGGCAATGGAAGGTGGGGAGGGGGGGCCCACTCCCCTGCCACTCGGGCTCCCAGCGCTCTAGCCGCTCCCCAGCCTCAGCTCAGTGCATTTAAGCCGCCCTCTTCCCCGGAGGCCACAACACCTCGTTCTGCCTGGGCTCGGACCAGGTTGCCAGAGCCCCAGTCCTGTGAGACGCTCGCCATTGGAATCCCCTGCACCGAGACAGGCCACTACCCCCCCCCGCCTCCCCCCCGCAGCTTCCTTGCCGGTGCTTACCCTCCACACCTGCCCCCGCCTTCCGCCCCGCCCCCCCCTTCAGCTTTCTCCCCCTTCCCTCTCCACCTACCCACCGCTCCCCCCCCCCCCCCGCCCCCCCCATCAGCCTCTCCTCCTCTGCCTTTCTCCCTCCTGTTCGGCTTTCCCAGCTCGGTGTCACCCCTTGGTGCTGGCGCCGTCTCGCTGACCCTGACCGAATCATCTGAGACCTTGAGGGCATTTGATCGAGCGCACGCCGGGGAGGATCTTTCCCCTCGCGGGAGAAATTAGGACTAGGAGGGGAAGGGGGGGGTGGGTGGGCACTGCAGTTTGAAAAAAGGAGAGAGTCTCTCCCGTTTGACACAGAGGCGGGGAGGATTTCCTCCTCTCAGAGGGCGGTCAGCCTCTGGGGATTCTCTCCCCCCCCCACCCCCTTCTCCAGGTGAGCGGTGGAGGCCGGGTCATTGAATATATCCGAGGCCGAGTTGGACGGATCTTTGATCGACGAGGGAAGTCAAGGGTTATGGGGGAGGGGAGGAGAAGGGAGGGGAGCTGGGGGGGGGATAGGCTGGGAAGTGGAGTCGAGGCCACCATCAGATCAGTCATGATCTTATCGAAATCGGGAAGCAGGTTCGAGGGGCTGAATGGCCTCCTCCTGCTCCTTAATCCTTTACATTCCTTTTATGATCCAGAGACCCTAATTGGATTTAAACATACAGATACAGACACACACACACACAAACATATAGATACACACACATGCACTGACCCATATACACACGCACCACACACACACACTGACACACACACTCTGACACACAAACACACATACAGATGCACATACATTCACATACACACCCAGACCCACACATTTTCTCACACACGGACTTGCTTTCATGCACACACACTCTCTCACACACACACACACACACACACACAGACTCTCACGCTCTCTCTCACACGCGCACAAACACACAGACTCTCACACACACACACTCGTGTGTGTGTGTGTGTGTGTGTGAGTGAATGTGACTGTGTGCGCCTATATGTGTGAGTGAATGTGACTGTGTGTGAGTGAATGTGACTGTGTCTATGTGTGTGTGAGTGAATGTGACTCTATGCGTGTGTGAATGTGACTGTGTCTATATGTGTGTGAATGAATGTGACTCTGTCTATGTGTCTGAGTGACAGTGAGTGTGTGTGTGAGTGAATGTGACTGTGTGTGTCCATGTGTGTCTGAGTGAATGTGACTGTGTCCATGTGTGTCTGAGTGAATATGACTGTGTGAATGTGACTGTCAGTGTGTCTGTCTGTGTGAATATGACTGTCAGTGTGTCTGAGTGAATGTGACTGTGTGAATGTGACTGTGAGTATGTCTGTCTGTGTGAATATGACTGTCTGTCTGTGTGAATATGACTGTGTCTGTCTGTGTGAATGTGACTGTGTGTGTCTGTCTGTGTGAATGTGACTGTGTCTGAGTGAATGTGACTGAGTGTCTATGTGTGTCTGAGTGAATGTGACTCTAAATATGACTGTGAGTGTGTCTGTCTGTGTGAATGTGACTGTCAGTGTGTGAGTGAATGTGACTTTGTGTCTGAGTGTCTACGTGTGTCTGAGTGTCTACGTGTGTCTGAGTGAATGTGTCTGAGTGACTGTGAGTGTGAATGTGACTGTGTGAATGTGACTGTGAGTGTGTCTGTCTGTGTGAATGTGACTGTCAGTGTGTCTGAGTGAATATGACTGTGTGAATGTTTCTGAGTAACTGTGTGTGTGACTGTGAGTGTGTCTGTCTGTGTGAATGTGTCTGAGTGACTGTGACTGTGAGTGTGTCTGTGTGAATGTGACTGTGAGTGTGTCTGTCTGTGTGAATGTGTCTGAGTGACTGTGACTGTGTGTGTCTGTCTGTGTGAATGTGTCTGAGTGACTTTGACTGTGTGTGTCTGTCTGTGTGAATGTGACTGAGTGACTTTGACTGTGAGTGTCTGTGTGAATGTGTCTGAGTGACTGTGAGTGTGTCTGTCTGTGTGAATGTGACTGTGTGTCTGTCTGTGTGAATGTGTCTGAGTGACTTTGACTGTGTGTGTCTGTCTGTGTGAATGTGTGTGACTGTGAGTGTGTCTGTCTGTGTGAATGTGTCTGAGAGTGTGTCTGTCTGTGTGAATGTGTCTGAGTGACTGTGAGTGTGTCTGTCTGTGTGTGTGACTGAGTGTGTCTGTCTGTGTGAATGTGTCTGAGTGTGAGTGTGTCTGTCTGTGTGAATGTGACTGAGTGACTGTGACTGTGAGTGTGTCTGTCTGTGTGAATGTGTCTGAGTGACTTTGACTGTGTGTGTCTGTGTGAATGTGTCTGAGTGACTGTGAGTGTGTCTGTCTGTGTGAATGTGACTGTGAGTGTGTCTGTGTGAATGTGTCTGAGTGACTGTGAGTGTGTCTGTCTGTGTGAATGTGACTGTGAGTGTGTCTGTGTGAATGTGTCTGAGTGACTGTGAGTGTGTCTGTCTGTGTGAATGTGACTGTGAGTGTGTCTGTGTGAATGTGTCTGAGTGACTGTGAGTGTGTCTGTCTGTGTGAATGTGACTGTGAGTGTGTCTGTGTGAATGTGTCTGAGTGACTGTGAGTGTGTCTGTCTGTGTGAATGTGACTGTGAGTGTGTCTGTGTGAATGTGTCTGAGTGACTGTGACTGTGTGTCTGTCTGTGTGAATGTGTCTGAGTGACTTTGACTGTGAGTGTGTCTGTCTGTGTGAATGTGACTGTGAGTGTGTCTGTGTGAATGTGTCTGAGTGACTTTGACTGTGAGTGTGTCTGTCTGTGTGAATGTGACTGTGAGTGTGTCTGTGTGAATGTGTCTGAGTGACTGTGAGTGTGTGTCTGTGTGAATGTGTCTGAGTGACTGTGAGTGTGTGTGTCTGTGTGAATGTGACTGTGAGTGTGTCTGTGTGAATGTGTCTGAGTGACTGTGAGTGTGTGTGTCTGTGTGAATGTGACTGTGAGTGTGTCTGTGTGAATGTGTCTGAGTGACTGTGAGTGTGTGTGTCTGTGTGAATGTGTCTGAGTGACTGTGAGTGTGTGTGTCTGTGTGAATGTGACTGTGAGTGTGTCTGTGTGAATGTGTCTGAGTGACTGTGAGTGTGTGTGTCTGTGTGAATGTGTCTGAGTGACTGTGAGTGTGTGTGTCTGTGTGAATGTGACTGTGAGTGTGTCTGTGTGAATGTGTCTGAGTGACTGTGAGTGTGTGTGTCTGTGTGAATGTGACTGTGAGTGTGTCTGTGTGAATGTGTCTGAGTGACTGTGACTGTGTGTGTCTGTGTGAATGTGACTGTGAGTGTGTCTGTGTGAATGTGTCTGAGTGACTGTGAGTGTGTCTGTGTGAATGTGACTGTGAGTGTGTGTGTCTGTGTGAATGTGTCTGAGTGAATGTACGTTTTGCAGTCAGGCGTTAGCCAAGGCCAGCCGGGCGGGGTCTTGAGGGAGGGGGGGGGCGGGGGCGTTGACGTCACGGTGAGCTGACGTCGCGGGGAACGCGGTCCACCTGGGAGGCGGGGGCCACGTGACCCGCCCCGCTGGCCCCGCCCCCCCCAGGAACCCGGAAGTGAGTGGCAGCCCTGGAACTGGAGAGACTTTTGATAAAGTGCAATTTGGAGCAGGGCTTGAGCTGAGTGTTGTTGCTGCTGCTGCTGCTGCTGCCTGGGGGAAGAGGGGGGCCTCCAGCTTTCTGTTTTAAAGGAAAAAAAAACAAATACAATCTCTCCAAAACCTGAAGGAGGGGGGGGGGAAAAAATTAACTTTTTAATTTAATTCCCTTTTTATTTGGACACTGGTATTCCTGCAGCTGACTTCCTGGTGCTGAACGATGACAAGTTTGGGCAAGTTGTTTGGATTTAAAGGTGCTGGAATTTTTATGTTTAAAAAGTTTATTATTTTGTTTTTGGGGAGGCGGGGGTGTGCGGGTGGTGGGGGTGGGTTTAACCCTGACCTTTCTCCTTTCTAATTCTTCCACACACCCCACCTTCCACTGTGACTGGTGAGGGTGAAGGGCGCGGGATGGTGGTGGGAGGGCAAGGAGGGGGAGAGAGAGCGTGGCGGTGCCCACCAGAGGGGTACATGTTCTCCCCGTCACCCTCCCCCCCCCCCCCCACCTTTCCCCCACGTTATTATATGGAGGGGGTGCGGGACGGGGAGGGCGAGGGATTGAGTGAGAGGGCGGGGAGGGATTGGGGGGGGGTGCCTTGCCCACCTGAGGGGTACATGCTCCCCCGCTCCTCCCACCACTTCTCCACATTATTATATGGAGGGGGTGCGGGACGGGGAGGGCGAGGGATTGAGTGAGAGGGCAGGAGGGATTGGGGGGGGTGCCTTGCCCACCTGAGGGGTACATGCTCCCCCGCTCCTGCCACCACTTCTCCACATTATTATATGGAGGGGGTGCGGGACAGGGAGGGCGAGGGATTGAGTGAGAGGGGCAGGGAGGGATTGGGGGGGGTGCCTTGCCCACCTGAGGGGTACATGCTCCCCCGCTCCTGCCACCACTTCTCCACATTATTATATGGAGGGGGGTGCGGGACGGGGAGGGCGAGGGATTGAGTGAGAGGGCAGGGAGGGATTGGGGGGGGGGTGACTTGCCCACCTGAGGGGTACATGCTCCCCCGCTCCTGCCACCACTTCTCCACATTATTGTATGGAGAGGGTGTGGGACGGGGAGGGCGAGGGATTGAGTGAGAGGGCAGGGAGGGATTGGGGGGGGTGCCTTGCCCACCTGAGGGGTACATGCTCCCCCGCTCCTGCCACCACTTCTCCACATTATTATATGGAGGGGGTGTGGGAAGGGGAGGGCAAGGAGGGAAGGGGGAGGGTGTGATGCCCACCTGGGGCACGTTCCCTCCCCCCAATTATTATTATTTGGAGGGGGTGGGGGAGGAGAGGGCCAGGTGGGAATGTGAAGCAGACCTGAGGGGCATGTTTCTCCCCACACACACACGCCTCTATTATTATTGGCAGGAGGTGGAGGGAGATAAAGATGCAGGATTGACAGAGAGAAAGAGAGTGCGGAGTCAGGATGAGGGTGGTTGCAGTGTAATGTGGTGCAGGGTGGGGGTAGTGTGATGGGGTGTGGGGTGGGGGTAGTGTGATGTGGTGCAGGGTGGGGGTAGTGTGATGCGGTGTGGGGTGGGGGTAGTGTGATGTGGTGCAGGGTGGGGGTAGTGTGATGTGGTGCGGGTGGGGGTAGTGTGATGCGGTGTGGGGTGGGGGTAGTGTGATGTGGTACAGGGTGGGGGTAGTGTGATGCGGTGCAGGGTGGGGGTGGGGGTAGTGTGATGTGGTGCAGGGTGGGGGTGGGGGTAGTGTGATGTGGTGTAGGGTGGGGGTAGTGTGATGTGGTGCGGGGTGGGGGTGGGGGTAGTGTGATATGCTGTGGGGTGGGGGTGGGGGGTAGTGTGATGTGGTGCGGGGTGGGGGTAGTGTGATGTGGTGTGGGGTGGGGGTGGGGGTAGTGTGATATGCTGTGGGGTGGGGGTGGGGGTAGTGTGATGTGGTGCGGGGTGGGGGTAGTGTGATGTGGTGTGGGGTGGGG
>JANJGN010002405.1:0-72368 GCA_026770705.1 Isurus oxyrinchus
GTCGGAGGGCAGAAGGGTCGCCACGCAAGACGGCAGCGAGGCTGCGGGATCGGCTCTCAGGGTTAGCGACGCCCGTCAGAGAAACCGTACCAACGTTCAGGGTTCGATTGAACTGGTCTGAGGGGAATGGGGGTTCAGGCGGGGGGAGGGGTGGATGGTGGTGTGCCGGTGCTGGGGGGTCGTGAAAGAAAATGTTATGTCCCAAAAGTGATTGGGACTATTTACTCATGTGATGGTGGAATGGGCAGATGGGCCTGTTATACTTCCACAACAACAACAACAACAACAACAACAACAACAAGCTACATTTATATAGCGCCCTCAAGGGTTGTAAAGCATCCCAAGGGGCCTCACAAGAGCCAACTCAGGCAAGATTAGACAACGGGAGCCGGGGGAGAGAACAAGAGAGCTCGGACGAAGAGGCCAGTTTGCAGCAGGATCTTAAAGGAGGAGCGAGAGAGAAAGCGATGCGGAGAGAAAGGAGGGGGGAGAGGGGCAGAGAGGGAATTCCAGAGCTCAGGGCCCCAGGCAGCAGAAGGCATGACCGCCAATGGTCCAGCGATGGGATTCAGGGGATGCTCAAGACACCAGAATTGGAGGAACGCAGAGATCTCGGAGGGTTGTAGGGGCTGGAGGATGTTACTGATATAGGGAGGGTTGTAGGGGCTGGAGGAGGTTACAGAGATAGGGAGGGTTGTGGGGTCTGGAGGAGGTTACAGAGATAGGGAGGGTTGTAGGGGCTGGAGGATGTTACTGATATAGGGAGGGTTGTAGGGGCTGGAGGAGGTTACAGAGATAGGGAGGGTTGTAGGGTCTGGAGGAGGTTACAGAGATAGGGAGGGTTGTAGGGTCTGGAGGAGGTTACAGAGATAGGGAGGGGTGTAGGGTCTGGAGGAGGTTACACAGATAGGGAGGGTTGTAGGTGCTGGAGGAGGTTACAGAGATAGGGAGGGTTGTAGGGGCTGGAGGAGGTTACAGAGATAGGGAGGGTTGTAGGGTCTGGAGGAGGTTACAGAGATAGGGAGGGTTGTAGGGTCTGGAGGAGGTTACAGAGATAGGGAGGGGTGTAGGGTTTGGAGGAGGTTACACAGATAGGGAGGGTTGTAGGTGCTGGAGGAGGTTACAGAGATAGGGAGGGTTGTAGGGGCTGGAGGAGGTGACAGAGATAGGGAGGGTTGTAGGGGCTGGAGGAGGTTACAGAGATAGGGAGAGATGTAGTGGCTGGAGGAGGTGACAGAGATAGGGAGAGTTGTAGGGGCTGGAGAATGTTAAAGACATGGGGAAGGTATACGGGCTGGAGGAGTTAACAGAGATAGGGAGGCATGTAGGGGCTGGAGGTGGTTATAGAGATAGGGAGGGTTGTAGGGGCTGGAGGAGGTTACAGAGATAGGGAGGGTTGTAGGGGCTGGAGGAAGTTACAGAGATAGGGAGAATTGTAGGAGCGGAGGTGGTTATAGAGATAGGGAGGGGCATAGGGGCTGGAGGAGGTTACAGAGATAGGGAGGATTGTAGGGGCTGGAGGTGGTTATAGAGATATGGAGGGTCATAGGGGCTGGAGGAGGTTACAAAGATAGGGAGGGTTGTAGGGGCTAGAGGGGGTTGCAGAGATAGGGAGGGTTGTAGGGGCTGGATGAGGTTACAGAGATAGGGAGGTTTGTGGGGGCTGGAGGAATTTACAGAGATAGGGAGGGTTGTAGCGGTAGAAAGAGGTTACAGAGATGGAGACGGTTGTAAGGGCTGGAGGAGGTTACAGAGATCCGGAGGGTTGTAGGGGCTGAGGGATGTTACAGAAATGGGGAGGGTTGTACGGTCTCGAGGAGGTTACAAAGATAGGGAGGATTGCAGGGGCTGGAGGAGGTTACAGAGATAGAGAGGGTTGTAGGGGCTAGAGGAGGTTACAGAGATAGGGAGGGTTGTAGGGGCTGGAGGAGGTTACAGAGATGGATAGGTGTTGTAAGGGCTGGAGGAGGTTACAGAGATAGGGAGGGTTGTAGGGCCTGGAGAATGTTAAAGACATGGGGAAGGTTGCAGGGGCTGGAGGAGTTAACAGAGGCATGTAGCGGCTGGAGGAAGTTACAGACTTATGAAGGATTGTAGGGGCTGGAGGTGGTTATAGAAATAGGGAGGGTCATATGGGCTGGAGGAGGTTACAGAGAAAGGGAGGGTGGTCGAGGCTGGAGCAGGTTACAGAGATTGGGAGGGGTGTAGGGCCTGGAGGAGTTTATAGAGTTAGGGAGGGTTGTATGTGCTGGAGGAGATTATAGAGATAGGGAGGGTTGTAGGGGCTGGAGGAGTTTACAAAGATAGGCAGGGTTGTAGGGGCTGGAGGAGGTTACAGAGATAAGTAGGGTTGTAGGGGCTGGACGTAGTTTCAGAGAGAGGGAGGGTTGTTGGGGCTGGAAGAGGGTACAGAGATAGGGAGGGATGTAGGGACTGGTGGTGGTTACAGAGATAGGGAGGGTTGTAGTGGCTGGAGGAGGTTACAGAGATAGGGAGAGTTGTAGGGACTAGAGGAGTTTACAGAGATAGGGAGAGTTGTAAGTTCTGGAGGGGGTGACAGAGACAGGAAGTTTTGTAGAGGCTGGAGGAGTTTACAGAGATAGGGAGGGTTGTAGGGGCTTGAGGAGGTTACAGAGATAGGGAGGGTTATAGGTGCTTGAGGAGGGTACAGAGATAGGGAGGGATGAAGGAGCTGGAGGTGGTTTAGGAGATATGGAGCATTGTAAGGGGCTGAAGGAGTGTACAGAGATAGGGATGGATGTAGGGGCTGGAGGTGGTTACAGAGATCGGGAGGATTGTAGGGGCTGGAGGTGGTTATAGATATAGGGAGGGTCATAGGGGCTGGAGGAGGTTACAGAGATAGGGAGGGTGGTCGAGGCTGGAGTATTTTATATAGATAGGGAGGGTTGTAGGGGCTGGAGGTGTTTACAGAGATAGGGAGGGTTGCAGTGGCTGGTGGAGGTTACAGAGATAGGAAGTGTTATAGTGGCTGGAGGAGAATACAGATATCGGGAGAGTTGTAGGGGCTGGAGGTAGTTACAGAGATAGGGAGGGTTGTAGGGGCTGGAGGAGGTTACAGAGATAGGGAGTGTTGTAGGGGCTGGAGGAGGATACAGAAATAGGGAGGGTTGTAGGGGCTGGAGGTAGTTTCAGAGATAGGGAGGGTTGTAGGTGCTGGAGGAGGGTACAGAGATAGGGAGGGATGTAGGGGCTGGTGATGGTTACAGAGATAGGGAAGGTTGTAGGGGCTGGATGAGGTGACAGAGATAGGGAGTGTTGTAGGGCCTGTAGGAGGTTATAGAGATGGGGAGGGTTGTAGGGTCTGGAGGAGGTTGCAGACAACAGGAGGTTTGTAGGGTCTGGAGGAGTTTACACAGGTGGGGAGTGTAGTAGGGGTAGAAAGGTTACAGAGATAGGAAGGGTTGTTGGAGCAGGAGGATGTTACAGAGATGGAGAGGGTTGTAAGGGCTAGAGGAGGTTACAGAGATGGGGAGGGTTGTAGGGGCTGAGGGAGGTTAGAGAGATGAGGAGGGTTGTAGGGCCTGGAGAATGTTAAAGACATCGGGAAGATTGTAGGGGCTGGAAGTGGTTATAGAGATAGGGAGGGTTATAGGGGCTGGAGGGAGGTTACAGAGATAGGGAGTGTGGTCGAGGCTGGAGGAGGATACAGAGATTGGGAGGTTTGTAGGGGCTGGAGGAGTTTATAGAGATAGGGAAGGTTGTATGTGCTGGAGGAGATTTTAGAGATAGGGAGGGTTGTAGGGGCTGGTGGAGTTTACAGAGATAGGGAGAGCTGTGGTGGCTGGAGTAGGTTACAGAGATAATGAGGGTTGTAGGGGCTGGAGGAGGTTACAGAGATAGGGAGGGTTGTAGGGGCTGGTGGAGGGTACATTGATAGGGAGGGTTGTAGGGGCTGTAGTTGGTTACAGAGATAGGGCAGGTTGTAGGTGCTGGAGGGGGATACAGAGATAAGTAGGGTTGTAGGGGCCGGACATAGTTTCAGAGAGAGGGAGGGTTGTAGGGGCTGTAGTTGGTTACAGAGATAGGGAGGGTTGTAGGGGCTGGAGGAGGTTACAGAGATAAGGAGAGATGAAGGGGCTGGAGGTGGTTTAGGAGATATGGGGCATTGTAAGGGGCTGAAGGAGGGTACAGAGATAGGGAGGGATGTAGGGGCTGGAGGTGGTTACAGAGATAGGGAGAGTTGTAGGTGCTGGAGGAGGTGACAGAGATAGGGAGGGTTGTAGAGGCTGGAGGAGGTTACAGAATAGGGAGGGTTGTAGGGGCTGGAGGAGGTTACAGAGATAGGGAGGGGTGTAGGGGCTGGAGGAGGTTACAGAGATAGGGAGGGTTGTACAGGCTGGAGGAGGTTACAGAGATAGGGAGGGTTGTAGGGGCTGGAGGAGGTTACAGAGATAGGGAGGGTTGTAGGGGCTGGAGGAGGTTACAGAGATAGGGAGGGTTGTAGGGGCTTTAGGAGGTTACAGAGATAGGGAGTGTTGTAGAGCCTGGAGGAGGTTACAGAGATAGGGAGGGTTGGAGAGGCTGGAGGTGGTTACAGAGATAGGGAGGGTTGTAGAGGCTGGAGGAGGTTACAGAGATAGGGAGGGTTGTAGGGGCTGGAGGAGGTTACAGAGATAGGGAGGGTTGTAGAGGCTGGAGGTGGTTACAGAGATAGGGAGGGTTGTAGGGGCTGGAGGAGGTTACAGAGATAGGGAGGGTTGTAGAGGCTGGAGGAGGTTACAGAATAGGGAGGGTTGTAGGGGCTGGAGGAGGTTACAGAGATAGGGAGGGGTGTAGGGGCTGGAGGAGGTTACAGAGATAGGGAGGGTTGTAGGGGATGGAGGAGGTTACAGAGATAGGGAGGGTTGTAGGGTCTGGAGGAGGTTACAGAGATAGGGAGGGTTGTAGGGGCTGGAGGAGGTTACAGAGATAGGGAGGGTTGTAGGGGCTTTAGGAGGTTACAGAGATAGGGAGTGTTGTAGAGCCTGGAGGAGGTTACAGAGATAGGGAGGGTTGGAGAGGCTGGAGGTGGTTACAGAGATAGGGAGGGTTGTAGAGGCTGGAGGAGGTTACAGAGATAGGGAGGGTTGTAGGGGCTGGAGGAGGTTACAGAGATAGGGAGTGTTGTAGAGGCTGGAGGAGGTTACAGAGATAGGGAGGGTTGTAGGGGCTGGAGGAGGTTACAGAGATAGGGAGGGTTGTAGAGGCTGGAGGAGGTTACAGAATAGGGAGGGTTGTAGGGGCTGGAGGAGGTTACAGAGATAGGGAGGGTTGTAGAGGCTGGAGGAGGTTACAGGGATAAGGAGGGGTTGGGCCCTGAATCCAGGATTCGAATTTTAAAGTGAAGCCGTTGTGGGTAAAGGAGTACAGGGACTCCGGGTGATCTGGATTTGGAGTTTGGAATGACAGGAGGCAAGAGGTTTAATGATGAGTTCATAGTTAGTAAAGTGGAAAGCCCACCAGCTATGAATGTAAGATTAACTCTAATTTTAATTTTAACTCTAGAAAAAGTCATTGTTCTTAACCATTGTCACATAATTAGCATTGTTGGCTGGGCCAGCATTTATTGCCCACCCCTAATTACCCCTTGAGAAGGTTGTGGTGAGCTGCCTTGTTGAACCGCTGCAGTCCATGTGGTGTAGGTACACCCACAGCGCTGTTAGGGAGGGAGTTCCAGGATTTTGACCCAGTGACAGTGAAGGAACGACCGATATATTTCCAAGTCAGGATGGTGAGTGGGTTGGAGGTGGTTTTCCCCATGTGTCTGCTGCCCTTGTCCTTCTAGATGGTAGTGGTCGTGGGATTGGAAAGTGCTGTCTAAGGAGCCTTGGTGAGTTGCTGCAGTGCATCTTGTAGATGGTACACACACTGCTGCTACTGTGCGTCGGTGGTGGAGGGAGTGAATGTTTAAGGTGGTGGATGAGGTGCCAGTCAATCACACTCCTTGTCCTGGAATACCAAGCTTCTCATAGAAGATGCTGAGGAATGAGTTACAGTCACAAATTTATTTGAGGGTTTCTTGTGAAGAGAATAACGGATCCCTGGGAGCGGGTTACAGACTGGAATCTAATCAAGGGGTTCAGGGAGTTTATATATAGAATAACAGATACCCAGGAGTGAGTTACAGACTGGAATCTAATCAAGGGGTTCAGGGGGTTTATATATAGAGTAACAGATACCCAGGAGTGAGTTACAGACTGGAATTTAATCGAGGCGTTTGAGGGGGTTTATATATAGAATAACAGATACCCGGGAGTGAGTTACAGACTGGAATCTAATCGAGGGGTTTGAGGGGGTTTATATATAGAATAACAGATACCTGGGAGTGAGTTACAGACTGGAATCTAATCGACGGTTCGGGGTGGTTTATATATAGAATAACAGATACCCAGGAGTGAGTTACAGACTGGAATCTAATCAAGGGGTTCGGGTGGTTTATATATAGAATAACAGATACCCGGGAGTGAGTTACAGGCTGGAATCTAATCAAGGGGTTCGGGTGGTTTATATATAGAATAACAGATACCCAGGAGTGAGTTACAGACTGGAATCTAATCGAGGGGTTCGGGGTGGTTTATATATAGAATAACAGATACCCGGGAGTGAGTTACAGACTGGAATCTAATCAAGGGGTTCGGGTGGTTTATATATAGAATAACAGATACCCGGGAGTGAGTTACAGGCTGGAATCTAATCAAGGGGTTCGGGTGGTTTATATATAGAATAACAGATACCCGGGAGTGAGTTACAGGCTGGAATCTAATCGAGGGGTTTGTGGGGTTTATATATAGAATAACAGATTCCCAGGAGTGAGTTACAGACTGGAATCTAATCGAGGGGTTTGGGCTGGTTTATATATAGAATAACAGATACCCGGAAGTGATTTTGAATTGAGAATAACGGAGCTATCCCTTGTAGTATATCCTTTGGGATGGGTCTGTCTTCCATCCTGTGTACATGCCCAGACCAGCTATTCCTTTTTTATTTGATTGTCCCTGGCAGGGTAATCTGCTGGTGCAAGGAGGCCCGGTCTCCCTGTGCTAAATCTACTCTACACTCCCTCCAAGGCCAGTGTAATGAGGAGTTCAGGAGAGACGACTTCCTGTGCGGGGTGGCTGGGAGATTGTGGGTGGTCTGTGAGCCCAGGCTAAACATTGGAGCCAGTCCGTTCAGTGGTGATGTCAGTAACAGTTCTTCACACAAGGAGGAGTGGATATCTGGAACTTCCTCACGGGTCCATAGATTGATATAGAAAAGGAGCCATTCGTCCCATCGTCCTTGTGCTGGCCCTTTGGAAAGGTCGGCCAATTCGTGCCGCCACGCCTTGCTCGGTGTGTGTAATTGTCCAATTCCTGTTTTGAAAGTTCCTATTGAAACTGCTTCCACCGCCCTTTCAGGCAGCGCCTTCCAGATCACAACAACTCGCTGTGTAAAAACATTCCTCCTCATCTCCCCCTCCAGCTCTCTTACCCGTTCTCTTCAATCTGTGTCCCTCTGGTTACCGACCCTCCAGCCACTGGGAACAGTTTCTCCTGATTTACTCTATCCAAACCCCTCATGATGTTGAACACCTCGATTTAAATCTCCCCCTTCACCTTCTCTGCTCTAAAGAGAACAATCCCAGTTTCTCCAGTCTCTCTGCACTAACTGAAGCCCCTCATCCATTCTGGGAAATCTCCTCCGCACCTTCTCCAAAGCCTTGGCGTCCTTCCCAAAGTGCGGGGCCCACAATTGGACACAATCCTCCAGCCGGGACCTAACCGGTATTTTATAAAGGTTTAACATCACTTCCTGGCTGTTGTACTCTGTGTCCCTGTTAATAAAACCAAGGATCCCGTTTGCTGTTTTTATTAAACAGGGGCTCACAGCTGGTCCTGCCAACTTCAACGGTTCATGTACATGGATCCCCAGGTCTCTCTGTACCTGTCCTCCCTCTAAAACTGAACCATTTAGTTTATACTGCCTTTCTCAGTCCTCCCACCGAAGTGCATCACTTCACACTTCACTGTGTTAAACCACCTCTGCCATATCACAATCCTTACTTGAGGAAAGATGTAGTTGCATTGGAAGCGGCTCAGAGGAGGTTCACTAGATTGATTCCAGAGATGTGGAGCTTGTCTTATGAGGAGAGATTGAGCAGTTTAGGCCTATACTTGCTAGAGTTTAGAAGGATGAGAGGAGATGTAATTGAGGAATATAAGATGCTAAAGGGATGGACAAAGTAGACGTGGAGTGGATGTTTCCCCTTGTGGGACATTCTAGAACCAGAGGCCATAGCTTTAGGCTAAGGGCTGGTAGATTTAAATCAGAGATGAGGAGGAATTACTTTTCTCAAAGGGTCGTGAATCTGTGGAATTCACTACCTCAGAGAGCAGTGGATGCCGGGACGCTGAATAAATTTAAGGGGGATTAGACAGATTTTTAATTAGTAACGGGTTGAAAGGTTATGGGGAGAGGGCGGGAAATTGGAGTTGAGGCCGAAATGAGATCAGTCACAATCGTATTGAATGGTGGGGCAGGCTCGAGGGGCTGAATGGCCTCCTCCTGCTCCTAGTTCTTATGTTCCTAACCGTCCTCCCATTTCACCAGTCCGCTTATGACGTCCTGTTACTATCTGTCTCATTGTTTGCTGAGCTTTGTATCAACTTCAAACTCTGCAATAATGCCCTGTGTAGCCAGGTCATTCATACATATCAGTAAGATACCAGGAAGTACACCACTGTATACTTCCCTCCAATCTGAAAAACAAGTGTTCACCACAACCTTCTGTTCTCAGCTTGTTAGGCCAACTCCCGCCCACACAGTCACTGCCCCTTTAATCACCAGCTTCCATTTTGCAAACCATCTATTATGTGGCGCACCGGCGAATACCATTTGAAAGTCGATATACACAGCATCCACCCCACTACCTATTATAACCCACTCGGTGACTTCAAAAAGATGGGTCAGTTGTAGATTTGAAGGTGAGAAATGATTGTTTTTTACTGGTTAAGGTGCGTTGAGGGATGTGGACCAGTGGTGCAAATCGGCTGTCTGACAGAATTGAGGGGCTGAATGGCCTCCTCCTGTTCCTGTGGGGCTGACTGGCCTCCTCCTGTTCCTGTGTAACAGAATTGAGGGGCTGAATGGCCTCCTCCTGTTCCTGTGGGGCTGAATGGCCTCCTCCTATTCCTGTGGGGCTGAATGGCCTCCTCCTGTTCCTGTGTGACAGAATTGAGGGGCTGAATGGCCTCCTCCTGTTCCTGTGTGACAGGATCGAGGGGCTGAATGGCCTCCTCCTGCTCCTGTGTGACAGGATCGAGGGGCTGAATGGCCTCCTCCTGTTCCTGCGTAACAGAATCGAGGGGGCTGAATGGCCTCCTCCTGTTCCTGTGTGACAGGATCGAGGGGGCTGAATGGCCTCCTCCTGTTCCTGTGTAACAGAATCGAGGGGGCTGAATGGCCTCCTCATGTTCCTGTGTAACAGAATCGAGGGGGCTGAGTGGCCTCCTCCTGTTCCTGTGTAACAGGATCGAGGGGCTGAATGGCCTCCTCCTGTTCCTGTGTGACAGGATCGAGGGGCTGAATGGCCTCCTCCTGTTCCTGTGTGACAGGATCGAGGGGCTGAATGGCCTCCTCCTGTTCCTGTGTGACAGGATCGAGGGGCTGAATGGCCTCCTCCTGTTCCTGTGTAACAGGCACAAAGGGGCTGAATGGCCTCCTCCTGTTCCTGTGTGACAGAATTGAGGGGCTGAATGGCCTCCACCTGTTCCTGTGTGACAGGATTGAGGGGCTGAATGGCCTCCTCCTGTTCCTGTGTTCCTGTCCTCGATGCCATGATGCCTCATGCAGACGGCAGTGAGGCTCTGTCTGCTGCAGCCTCCTCTCTCCAGCAGCCACTGCCGCTGAGCACCAGATGGCAGTCCTGCCACATTCTCCTGCACCCTGCCTCTCCCTGATGCTCACCAGCTGTGTCACACCCTTGCCCTTCCACTCTCCCTCCGCGTTGCCATCCCCCACCCCGTGACCCTTCTCCTCCCCCCCGCCCCCGCACAGCCCCCTCCCCCACTCCCCAAGCCCGCACCTCCCTCCCCTGAAGTTTTCCTGTTTTTGTGTCCGAGAATTTGGATTTGGCTCCGACTGTGGAGCAATTCTGTTTCCACAGGTGGTAGGGCAGGAAGGTGTGGCATCAGATCCGGACAGATAGCACTGTACTCAGAGTAATGATCAGCTGGCAAACACAGACACATTCACACACATTCACACACAGAGACACACAGAGACACACACACACACACACACACACACACAGAGACACACACACACACACACACACACACACACACACACACACACACACAGAGACACACACACACACAGACACACACAGAGACACACACACACACAGACATACTCACACACAGACACACACACACACACACACACACAAACACACACAGAGACACACTAACACACAGAGACACGTACACACGCAGAGACACACACATGCAGAGACAAACACACACAGAGACACACACACACGCAGAGACACACTCACACACAGAGACACACACACACAGAGACACACACACAGAGACACACTCACACGCAGAGACACACTCACACACAGAGACACACACACACACAGACACACACAGAGACACACTCACACGCAGAGACACACACACACAGAGACACGTACACATGCAGAGACACACACGCGCAGAGACACACTCACACACAGAGACACACACACGCAGAGACACACACACACAGAGACACACACACAGAGACACACACACACAGAGACACACACACAGAGACACACTCACACGCAGAGACACACACACACAGAGACACACTCACACACTGAGACATGTACACACACACAGACACGTACACACACGGAGACACGTACACACACAGAGACACACTCACATACAGAGACACGTACACACACAGAGACACTCACACACAGAGACACGTACACACACAGAGACACATACACACACAGAAACACACACACACTGAGACACGTACACACACAGAGACACGTACACACACACAGACACGTACACACACAGAGACACACTCACATACAGAGACACGTACACACACAGAGACACGTACACACACACAGACACACTCACATACAGAGACACGTACACACACAGAGACACGTACACACACAGAGACACATTCACATACACACAGACACACACACACAGACACACTAACACACAGAGACACACACACACTGAGACACGTACACACACAGAGACACACACGCAGAGACACACACACACACAGACATGTACACACACAGAGACACACTAACACACTGAGACACGTACACACACAGAGACACGTACACACACAGAGACACACACACTGAGACACGTACACACACAGAGACACACACACACACACAGACACACACACACACAGAGACACACACACAGAGACACTCACACTGAGACATGTACAAACACTTAGACATGTACACACACAGAGATACACACACTGAGACACGTACACACAGAGAGACACACACAGAGAGATACACTCACACTGAGACATGTACACACACAGAGACACACACACAGACATGTACACACACAGAGATACACACACAGAAACAGAGACACGTACACACACAGAGACACACTCACAGAGACACACTTTTACACAGATACACACACTCACACAGAGACACACACTCACACACACAGACACATACACAGACACACACACAGAGACACATACACACACACACACTCACACTGAGACATGTACACACACAGAGACACACACACAGAGACACGTACACACACAGAGACACACTCACACTGAGACATGTACACACACTGAGACATGTACACACACACACACACTCACACTGAGACATGTACACACACACAGACACACACACAGAGACACATACACACAGAGAGACACACTCACACTGAGACATGTACACACACTGAGACATGTACACACACAGAGACACACACACTGAGACACGTACACACACAGAGACACACACAGAGAGACACACTCACACTGAGACATGTACACACACAGAGACACGCACACAGACATGTACACACACAGAGATACACACACAGAAACAGAGACACGTACACACACAGAGACACACTCACACACTGAGACATGTACACACACACAGACACGTACACACACGGAGACACGTACACACACAGAGACACACTCACATACAGAGACACGTACACACACAGAGACACTCACACACAGAGACACGTACACACACAGAGACACACACACAGAGACACATACACACACAGAAACACACACACACTGAGACACGTACACACACAGAGACACGTACACACACACAGACACGTACACACACAGAGACACACTCACATACAGAGACACGTACACACACAGAGACACGTACACACACACAGACACACTCACATACAGAGACACGTACACACACAGAGACACGTACACACACAGAGACACATTCACATACACACAGACACACACACACAGACACACTAACACACAGAGACACACACACACTGAGACACGTACACACACAGAGACACACACGCAGAGACACACACACACACAGACATGTACACACACAGAGACACACTAACACACTGAGACACGTACACACACAGAGACACGTACACACACAGAGACACACACACTGAGACACGTACACACACAGAGACACACACACACACACAGACACACACACACACAGAGACACACACACAGAGACACTCACACTGAGACATGTACAAACACTTAGACATGTACACACACAGAGATACACACACTGAGACACGTACACACAGAGAGACACACACAGAGAGATACACTCACACTGAGACATGTACACACACAGAGACACACACACAGACATGTACACACACAGAGATACACACACAGAAACAGAGACACGTACACACACAGAGACACACTCACAGAGACACACTTTTACACAGATACACACACTCACACAGAGACACACACTCACACACACAGACACATACACAGACACACACACAGAGACACATACACACACACACACTCACACTGAGACATGTACACACACAGAGACACACACACAGAGACACGTACACACACAGAGACACACTCACACTGAGACATGTACACACACTGAGACATGTACACACACACACACACTCACACTGAGACATGTACACACACACAGACACACACACAGAGACACATACACACAGAGAGACACACTCACACTGAGACATGTACACACACTGAGACATGTACACACACAGAGACACACACACTGAGACACGTACACACACAGAGACACACACAGAGAGACACACTCACACTGAGACATGTACACACACAGAGACACGCACACAGACATGTACACACACAGAGATACACACACAGAAACAGAGACACGTACACACACAGAGACACACTCACAGAGACACACTTTTACACAGAGACACACACTCACACAGAGACACACACTCACACACACAGACACACACACAGACACGTACACACACACACTCACACTGAGACATGTACACACACACAGACACACTCACACAGAGACACGTACACACAAAGACACACACACTGAGACACGTACACACACAGAGACACACACACAGAGGCACGTACACACACAGAGACACACTCACACACTGAGACACATACACACACAGAGACACACACACACACAGACACGTACACACACAGAGACACACTCACACACAGAGACACACACACACAGAGACATGTACACACACAGAGACACACACACTGAGACATGTACACACACAGAGACACACACACACACACAGATACACACACACACACAGAGACACGTACACACACAGAGACACTCACACACAGAGGCACACTCACACAGAGAATCACACACACACAGAGACACACTCACACACAGAGACAGACACGTACACACACAGAGACACACTCACACTGAGACATGTACACACACAGAGACACACACACACACAGAGGCACGTACACACACAGCGACACGTACACACACAGAGACACACACACAGAGACATGTACACACACAGAGACACACTCACTCACAGAGACACACTCACAGAGACACACTCACAGAAACACACTCACACTGAGACATGTACACACACAGAGACACACACTGAGACATGTACACACACTGAGACATGTACACACAAGGAGACACACTCACACACAGAGACACACACACACAGAGACACGTACACACACAGAGACACACTCACACTGAGACACGTACACACACAGAGACACACACACACTGAGACATGTACACACACAGAGACACACTCACATTGAGACATGTACACACACAGAGACACACCGACACTAAGACACGTACACACACAGAGACACACACACAGAGACAGAGACACGTACACACACAGAGACACACATACAGAGACGCACTCATACTGAGACATGTACACACACACACACACACACACACACACACACACACACACACACACACAGAGACACACACAGAAACAGAGACACGTACAGATACAGAGACACACACACAGAGACACACACACAGAAACAGAGACACTTACAGACACACAGACACACACACACAGAGACACACTCACACACAGAGACAAGTAAACACACAGAGACACACTCACACTGAGACACGTACACACACAGAGACACACTCACACTGAGACACGTACACACACAGAGACACACACACACAAACACGTAGACACACAGAGACACACTCACACTGAGACATGTACACACACAGAGACACACTCACACACAGAGACACTCACACAAGCGGAGACACACACTCACACTGAGACACGTACACACACAGAGACACACACTCACACAGAGACACACACTCACACTGAGAGACGTACACACACAGAGACACACTCTCACTGAGACACGTACACACAGGGAGACGCATACACACACCGACACTCACACTGAGACATGTACACACACACAGACACACACACACAGAGACACACACAGAAACAGAGACACGTACAGATACAGAGACACACACACAGAGTCACACACACAGAAACAGAGACACATACAGACACACAGACACTCACACACAGAGACACACACACTGAGACACGTACACACACAGTGACACACTCACAGAGACACACACACAGAAACAGTGACACATACAGACACAGAGACACACACACAGAGACACACTCACACAGACACACACACAGAAGCAGAGACATGTACATACACAGAGACACACACACAGAGACACACACTCACACAGATACACACACTCACACAGAGACACACACACAGAAACAGAGACACGTACAGACACAGAGAAGACACACACAGAGACGCACTCATACTGAGACACGTACACACACAGAGACAGACACACAGAAACAGACTTGTACACAAACAGAGACACACACAGAGAGACACATACACACACAGAGACATACAGTCACACAGAGACACGGATACACAAACACACATTTACAGACACAGGCACAAACATACTCACACAGAGGCACAGATACACACACACATTTAGAGACACACAAACTCATACAGAGACACATACACACACAGAGACACAAGACACATAGTCATGGATACACACACACACACACGTTTACGCCACAGGCACACACACACTCACACAGACACACACACAGACACAGAGACACACATCCACACTGAAACACATTTACACACACAGCCCTACAGATACGTGCATAGAGACACACAGTAAAAAGAGACATATGCACACACACACGTTGCAGACATGCCTATTCAGACACAGAAACACTCAAAAAGAGTCACATATACATGCACACACTTATCGACACATTCACACACGCACTTGTGCACACACACATAGACACACACACTCACAGAGAGATATGTATATTTACACACATACAAATACACACATGCAAAGACACTCACACAGGGATAGGTGTTCACACACACCCACACTTACAGACACACGCATAAACACTCACACACACATACATACATGCACATACCCACTGACATACATACATACACACACATACAGAGACACACATAAATACATACAAACAAGTACATACATATACTCAAATGGATATACACACACATAGAGTTACAGATACACACACACACACACACACACACACACACACACACACACAGACATGTATACTTACACAGACACAAACACAAACATGTTCCCACAGAGAGAGACATACACACGTACACACTTACAGACACAAGCACACACACACAGAGGCACATATACACACACATACAGACACAGGCACAACCCCCTGCTATACCTATCCGTGGGAGTTTGATGGGGACAGTGTAGAGGGAGCTTTACTCTGTATCTAACCCCGTGCTGTACCTGTCCTGGGAGTGTTTGATGGGGACAGTGTAGAGGGAGCTTTACTCTGTATCTAACCCCGTGCTGTACCTGTCCTGGGAGTGTTTGATGGGGACAGTGTAGAGGGAGCTTTACTCTATATCTAACCCCGTGCTGTACCTGTCCTGGGAGTGTTTGATGGGGACAGTGTAGAGGGAGCTTTACTCTGTATCTAACCCCGTGCTGTACCTGTCCTGGGAACAAAAGTATTGAAGTGCATTTTGCAGAAGTTGCTCCTGCCTCTTTATTTTGCTTGAGGATGTTCTTCTTTTGGATATCACGGACTCCTGCTGGTTGGTCTCCTGCTTAGCCTTGCTGCAGCGTCTCTAAGCTCCTCTGTGTCCCGACACCACCTCCCTGCCCCCACATCCCTCTCTCTCTCTCAGCGCCCTGTGAAATCGATGCCTCTCACTCTCACAACCCCGAGCACACACACGACCAGCGTCAGCCGCGCTGTTTTTCTCTCTCTCTGCATTCCTGCAGCCCTGCCTTGAGGGGACAGGGAGGGGGCCATGCGTTCACTCACTGTCGGCTGAAGCACTGCCCCCGAGCACTGCCTGCGCTCCCCGCCCTCTCCCCTCGGAGCCGTGAGGCCTCGGAGTCCGCACAGGCCCGGGAATAGGCCCTTAGGCCCATCCGCTCACTGCCGGCGTTCATACTCCACCTGCGCCTCGTCCCTCCCCCTCTTCACCTCTACCCCCCACCGCCCCCACCCCCATCCCCACCATCGCTGTATCCTCCTATTCCTTACTCCCTTGTGAATGGATCCCCTTAATGACGTTGTTCCCCAGCACCGCTCCCTGCCCGGAGCGAGTTCCACATTCTCCCCCCACCCACCCACGCCCCCCACCAACCCCCGGCTCCCGGGTCAAGAGGTTCCTCCTGAATCCCCCATCGGGTTTGTTTTGTCGGTGACTCTCTTGCGTTGATAGCTCCCCTGGTTCTGGCCTTCACCTCCCTCCCCCTACCCCATCGAAAACCCCGTCTGAATCTTCCCAGCGTAAGAAGTCATCCCTCAACGCTCCCCCTCGCCAGCCAGAAAGAGACAGGCGCTATCCAGCCTCGCCTGATAGGTGTAACCTTGGC
The DNA here is from genome assembly GCA_026770705.1 of Isurus oxyrinchus. NCBI lineage: Eukaryota > Metazoa > Chordata > Chondrichthyes > Lamniformes > Lamnidae > Isurus > Isurus oxyrinchus. The sequence goes on from JANJGN010002405.1 coordinate 17,528, forward strand.
TGTCCTGATGTTGGGCCCTGCAAACGTGTGAACGAGGAGCGGGGTGGAGGGGGTGGGGAGGGGGGGCCGGTGGTGGAGTGGGGGGGCGGGAGTGGGGGTTGAGGCCTCAGGCCCACTCCACCGGTTCCAGAAGATCATGTCTGACCTGATGGTGACCTGAACCCCACATTCCAGCCTTCCCCCAATCACCGATACAGAGCCGAAAGAGGCCATTCAGCCCATCCTGTCGACGCCGGCCATAACAAGAGACAAAAGGAAACTGGCCGCTCGTGCTCCTTTCCAGCCCCTGGTCCATAGATTTGCAGGTTCCAGCGCTTCAGGTGCAGCTCCAGGTACCTTTTAAATGAGTCGAGCGTTTCAGCCTCAACCACCAACTTAGGCCGTGAATCCCAGACACCCACCGCCCTCTGGGTGAAAAAGATTCTCCTCCTGTCCCCTCCACTCCTTCTACCAACCACCTCCAATCTGTGCCCCCTGGTAATTGCCCCCTCAGCGAGGGGGAACAAGTCTTTCCTGTCTACCCTATCTCGGCCCCTCATAATTTTGTACACCTCAATTAGGGAACCCCTCAGCCTCCTCTGTTCTCGGGAGAACAACCCCAGCCTATCCAATCTCTCCTCATCGCTGCAATTTTCCAGCCCTGGCAACATTCCTGTAAACCTGCTCTGCACTCTCGCACTCTCTCTCTCTCTCTCTACATCGCTCGCTCTCTCTCTCTCTCTCTCTACGTCCCTCTCTCTCTCTCTACATCCCTCTCTCTCTCTATGTCCCTCTCTCTCTCTATGTCCCTCTCTCTCTCTCTCTCTCTACATCCCTCTCTCTCTCTACTTCCCTCTCTCTCTCTCTCTACATCCCTCTCTCTCTCTCTCTACATCCCTCTCTCTCTCTATGTCCCTCTCTCTCTCTACATCCCTCTCTCTCTCTACTTCCCTCTCTCTCTCTCTCTACATCCCTCTCTCTCTCTATGTCCCTCTCACTCTTTCTACGTCCCTCTCTCTCTCTCCACGTCCCTTCCTCTCTCTCGCTCTACGTCCCTCTCTCTCTCTCTACGTCCCTCTCTCTCTCTCTACGTCCCTCTCTCTCTCTCTCTACGTCCCTCTCTCTCTCTCTCTACGTCCCTCTCTCTCTCTCTACGTCCCTCTCTCTCTCTCTCTACGTCCCTCTCTCTCTCTCTCTACGTCCCTCTCTCTCTCTCCACGTCCCTTCCTCTCTCTCGCTCTACGTCCCTCTCTCTCTCTCTACGTCCCTCTCTCTATGTCCATTTTGCTCTCTCCATGTCCCTCTCTCTCTCTCTACGTCCCTCTCTCTCTACATCCCTCTCTTTCTCTCTCTAAATCGCTCTGTCTCTCTATGTCCCTCACTCTCTCTCTGCATCCCTCTCTCTCTCCATGTCTCTCTCTCTCCCTCTACGTCCCTCTCTCTCTCTACATCCCTCTCTCCCTCTCTCTACGTCCATCTCTCTCTCTCTCTCTCTACGTCCCTCTCTCTCTCTCTACGTCCCCTCTCTCTCTCTCCCTCTATGTCCCTCTCTCTCTCTCCCTCTATGTCCATCTCTCTCTCTCTCTCTATGTCCCTCTCGTTCTCTCTCTACGTCCCTCTCCCCCTCTCTCTCTCTATGTCCCTCTCCCTTTCTCTCTATGCCCTCTCTCTCTCTGTACGTCCCTCTCTCTCTCTACATCCCTCTCTCTCTCTATGTCCCTCTCTCTCTATGTCCCTCTCTCTCTATGTCCCTCTCTCTCTCTATATATCCCTTTCGCTCTCTCTCTACACCCCTCTCTCTCTCTCTCTACGTCCCTCTCTCTCTCTCTCTCTGTCCCTCTCGCTCTCTACGTCCCTCTCTCTCTCTCTCTATGCCCCTTTCTCTCTCAACATCCGTCTCTCTCTCTCTACGTCGCTCTCTCTCTCTCTCTATGTCCCTCTCTCTCTCTACGTCCCTCTCTCTCTCTCTCTACGTCCCTCTCTCTCTCTCTCTCTATGTCCCTCTGTCTCTCTATGTCCCTGTCTCTCTCTCTCTGTCTCCATCCCTCTCTCTCTCTCTATGTCCATCTCTCTCTCTCTCTCTATGTCCCTCTCACTCTGTCTCTATGTCCCTCTCACCCTCTCTCTCTATATGTCCCTCTCTCTCTCTCTCTCTACGTACCTCTATCTCTCTCTCTACATCCCTCTCTCTCTCTACATCCCTCCCTCTCTCTCTATGTCCCTCTCTCTCTCTCTCTCTATGTCCATCTCTCTCTCTCTCTATGTCCCTCTCTCTCTCTTTCTCTACGTCCCTCTCTCTCTTTCGCTCTCTACGTCACTCTCTCTCTCTCTCTCTCTCTATGTCCCTCTCTCTCTCTCTACGTCCCACTCTCTCTCTCACTCTCTACGTCCCTCTCTCTCACCCTCTCTACGTCCCCCTCTCTCTCTCTCTATGTCCTCTCTCTCTCTCTCTCTAAGTCCTTCCCTCTCTCTCTCTCTCTGTCTTACGTCCCTCTCTCTCTCTCGCTCTATCCCTCTCTCTCTCTCTCTACATTCATCTCTCTCTCTCTCTCTCTCTCTGTACGTCCCTCTCTCTCTCTCTCCCTATGTCCCTCTCTCTCTCTCTCTCTGTATGTCCCTCTCTCTCTCTCTCTATGTCCCTCTCTCTCTGTCTCTACGCCCTCTATCTCTCTAAATCCCTCTCTCTCTCTCTACGTCCATCTCTCTCTCTCTCTCTACGTTCCTCTCTCTCTCTCTATGTCCCTTTCTCTCTCTCTATGTCCCTCTCTCTCTCTGTACGTCCCTCTCTCTCTCTACGTCCCTCTCTCTGTCTACGTCCCTTTCTCTCTCTCTCTCTTTCTCTACGTCCCTCTCTCTCTCTATTTCCCTCTCTCTCTCTCTCTACGTCCCTCTTTCTCTCTCTACGTCCCTCTCTCTCTCTACGTCCCTCTCTCTCTCTCTCTCTCTCTATGTCCCTCTCTCTCTCCCCTTATGTCCCTCCCTCTCTCTCTCTCTACGTCCCTCTCTCTCTCGCTCTCTCATTACGTCCATCTCTCTCTCTCTCTCTCTCTATGTCCCTCTTTCTCTCTCTATGTCCCTCTCTCTCTCTCTATGTGCCTCTCTCTCACTCTATGTCCCTCTCTCTCTCTCTATGTGCCTCTCTCTCACTCTCTCTCTCTCTACATCCCTCTCTCTCTCCCCTTATGTCCCTCCCTCTCTCACTCTCTACGTCCCTCTCTCTCTCTCTCTACGTCCCTCTCTCTCTCTCTCTCTACACCATCTCTCTCTCTGTCTACGTCCCTCTCTCCCTCTACTTCCCTCTCTCTCTCTCTCTCTACGTCCCTCTCTCTCTCTCTCTCTCTCTCTCTATGTCCCCTCTCTCTCTCCCCTTATGTCCCTCCCTCTCTCTCTCTCTATGTCCCTCTCTCTCTCGCTCTCTCATTACGTCCATCTCTCTCTCTCTCTCTCTCTATGTCCCTCTTTCTCTCTCTATGTCCCTCTCTCTCTCTCTATGTGACTCTCTCTCACTCTCTCTCTCTCTACATCCCTCTCTCTCTCCCCTTATGTCCCTCCCTCTCTCACTCTCTACGTCCCTCTCTCTCTCTCTCTACGCGTCCCTCTCTCTCTCTCTCTCTACACCATCTCTGTCTCTCCCTACGTCCCTCTCTCTCTCTACGTCCCTCTCTCTCTCTCTACATCCCTCTCTCTCTCTCTCCACGTCCCTCTGTCTCTCTCTCTCTACGTCCTTCCTGTGTCATGTGGTGACCAGGAGAGTACGCTTTCACCCCCCTTGCATATCCGGAACCTACCTCCCTCTGCCTTAAAGGTATTCAAGCAGTCGCCTTTTAGGCCAGGACGTGGTATTGCTCAGGAGAGCAGCTTTCCTTCTGGTCCAAGTTTGCCATCTTACACTCAGCAGCATTGTCCGGGGGGGGGGTCAATGTTCAGGATCAATATGTGGTTTCCCCCAGGCTTTGGTATTCTTGCTGATTGGCCTGAAGAGCGTGAGATGCTAAATCTACGATGAGGAAAGTCCCCTTGATTTCTCAGGCCAATACTGAATAGGTATTCAGAGACTCTGCCTCAACCACCTTTCGAGGAAGAGGGACACCTCAGCCTCTCAACTCGCCGAGGGAGAGCGATTCTCCTCCTCACCTCTGCCCGAAAATGGCCAGCCCCTTATTCTAAAATGGCTGCCCTCGGAAAAGCCTTCACCGCTAGGCCCCGACGTCCTGCTGGTGAGGAGGAGCGGGGTGGGGGGCGGGCTCATAGCGCTGTCCGTCTGCGTTAGTGAGGCTGGATACGCTTTGAACATGGTGCCCCACTTCCCCCCCTCCGACAGTGCAGCACTCCCTCAGTACTGACCCTCTGAGAGTGCAGCACTCCCTCAACACTGACCCTCCGACAGTGCAGCACTCCCTCAATACTGACCCTCTGACAGTGCAGCACTCCCTCAGTACTGACCCTCTGACAGTGCAGCACTCGCTCAGTACTAACCCTCTGACAGTGCAGCACTCCCTCAGTACTGACCAACCGACAGTGCAGCACTCCCTCAGTACTGACCCTCTGACAGTGCAGCAATCCCTCAGTAGTGATCGTCCGACTATGCAGCACTCCCTCATTACTGACCCTGTAACAGTGCAGCACTCCCTCAACATTGACCCTCTGACAGTGCAGCACTCCCTCAGCACTGACCCTCAAACAGTGCAGCAGTCCCTCAGAACTGACCCTACGACAGTACAGAGCTCCCTCAGTACTGACCCTACGACAGTGCAGCATTCCTTCAGTACTGACCCTCTGAAAGAGCAGCACTCCCTCAGTATTGACACTCCGACAGTGGAGCATTCTCTCAGCACTGACCCTCTGACAGTGCAGCACTCCCTCAGTACTGACCCTCTCACAGTGCAGCACTCACTCAGTACTGACCCTCTGACAGTGCAGTACTCCCTCAGTATTGACCCTCTGACAGTGCAGCGCTCCCTCAACACTGACTCTGCGACAGTGCAGCGCTCCCTCAGTACTGACCCTCCGACAGTGCAGCACTCCATCACTACTGAACCTCTGACAGTGCAGCACACCCTCAGTACTGACCCTCAGAGAGTGCAGCAATCCCTCAGGACTGACACTCCGACAGTGCAGCTCGCCCTCAGCACTGACCGTCCAATAGTGCAGCACTCCGTCAGTACTGATCCACTGACAGTGCAGCGCTCCCTCAGTACTCACCCTCTGGCAGTGCAGCACTCCCTCTGTACTGACCCTCTGACAGTGCAGCACTCCATCAGTACTGACCCTCAGAGAGTGCAGCGCTCCCTCAGTACTGAACCTCCGACAGTGCAGCACTCCCTCAGTACTGACCCTCCGACAGTGCAGCACTCCATCAGTACTGATCTTCCGATAGTGCAGCACTCCCGCAGTACCTACCCTCCAACAGTGCAGCACTCCCTCTGAACTGAACCTCCGACAGTGCAGCACTCCCTCAGTACTGACCCTCTGACAGTGCAGCACTCCCTCAGTACTGAGCCTCACACAGTGTGGCACTCCCTCATTACTGACCCTCTGACCGTGCAGCACTCCCTCAGTACTGACACTCTGAAAATGCAGCATTCACTCAGTACTGACCCTCTGACAGTGCAGCACTCCCTCAGCACTGACCATCTGACAGTGCAGCAATCCCTCTGAACTGAACCTCCGACAGTGCAGCACTCCCTCAATACTGATCCTCTGACAGTGCAGCATGACCTCAGTACTCACCCTCTGGCTGAGCAGCACTCCCTCAGTACTGATCCTCTGACATTGCAGCGCTCCCTCTGTACTCACCCTCTGGCAGTGCAGCACTCCCTCTGTACTGACCCTCTGACAGTGCAGCACTCCCTCATTACTGACCCTCAGAGAGTGCAGCGTTCCCTCAGTACTGAACGTCCGACAGTGCAGCACTCCTTCAGTACTGACCCTCCGACAGTACAGCACTCCCGCAGTACCTACCCTCCAACAGTGCAGCACTCCCTCTGAACTGAACCTCCGACAGTGCAGCACTCCCTCAGTACTGACCCTCTGACAGTGCAGCACTCCCTCAGTACTGACCCTCACACAGTGTGGCACTCCCTCATTACTGACCCTCTGACAGTGCAGCACTCCCTCAGTACTGATCCTCTGACAGTGCAGCACTCCCTCAGTACTGACACTCTGAAAGTGCAGCATTCACTCAGTACTGACCCTCTGACTGTGCAGCACTCCCGCAGTACTGACACTCTGACAGTGCGGCGCTCCCTCAGCACTGACCCTCTGACAGTGCAGCAATCCCTCTTTACTGACCCTCTGACAGTGCAGCACTCCCTCAATACTAAACATCTGACAGTGCAGCAATCCCTCTGAACTGAACCTCCAACAGTGCAGCACTCCCTCAGTACTGATCCTCTGACAGTGCAGCACTACCTCAGTACTCACCCTCTGGCTGAGCAGCACTCCCTCAGTACTGATCCTCTGACATTGCAGCACTCCCTCAGTACTCACCGCCTGGCTGTGCAGCGCTCCCTCAGTACTGACAGTCCAACAGTGCAGCGCTCCCTCAGTACTGACCCTCCGACAGTGCAGCACTCCCTCAGTACTGACCCTCTGACAGTGCAGCACTCCCTCAGTACTGACCCTCCGACAGTGCAGCACTCCCTCAGTACTGACCCTCTGACAGTGCAGCACTCCCTCAGTACTGACCCTCCGACAGTGCAGCAGTCCCTCAGTACTTACCCTCCAACAGTGCAGCACTCCCTCAGAACTGACCCTCCGACAGTGCAGTGCTAGCTCAGTACTGACCCACCGACAGCGCAGCATTCCCGCAGTGCTGACCCTCTGAAAGTGCAGCACTCCCTCAGTACTGAACCTCTGACAGTGCTGCACTCCCTCAATACTAACCATATGACAGTGCAGCACTCCCTCAGTACTCACCCTCTGGCAGTGCAACGCTCACTCAGTACTGATCGTCCGGCTATGCAGCACTCCCTTAGTACTGACCCTTTAACAAAACAGCACTCCCTCAACATTGACCCTCTGACAGTGCAGCAGTCCCTCAGAACTGACCCTCCGACAGTGCAGTGCTACCTCAGTACTCACCCTCCGACAGTGGAGCATTCTCTCTGCACTGACCCTCCGACAGTCCAGCACTCCCTCAGTACTCAAACTCTGACAGTGCAGCACTCCCTCAGTACTGACCCTCCGACAATGCAGCATTACCACAGTACTGACACTCCGACAGGGCAGCATCCCTCAGTACGGAAACTCAGACAGTGCAGCACTCCCTCGGTACTGACGCTCTGACAGTGCAGCACTCCCTCAGTAATGACCCTCTGACAGTGCAGCACTGCTTCAGTACTGACACTCCAACAGTGCAGCACTCCCTGAAGTACTAACAATGTGACAGTGCAGCACACCCTCAGTAATGACCCTGTAACAGTGCAGCACTTCCTCAAGTACTGACACTCCGACAGTGCAGCACTCCCTCAGCACTTACCCTCCAACAGTGCAGCACTCCCTCAGTACTGACTCACCGAAAGTGCAGCAATCCTTCAGTACAGACCCTCCGACAGTGCAGTACGCCCTCAGTACTGACCCTCTGACAGTGCAGCACTCCCTCAGTACTGACCCTCTGACAGTGCAGCACTGCCTCAGTACTGACCGTCTGACAGTGCAGCACTCCCTCAACATTGACCCTCTGACAGTGCAGCACTCCCTCAGCACTGACCCTCAAACAGTGCAGCAGTCCCTCAGAACTGACCCTCTGAAAGAGCAGCACTCCCTCAGTATTGACACTCCGACAGTGGAGCATTCTCTCAACACTGAACCTCCGACAGTGCAGCACTCCCTCAGTACTGATCCTCTGACAGTGCGGCACTACCTCAGTACTCACCCTCTGGCTGAGCAGCACTCCCTCAGTACTGATCCTCTGACATTGCAGCACTCCCTCAGTACTCACCGCCTGGCTGTGCAGCGCTCCCTCAGTACTGACAGTCCAACAATGCAGCGCTCCCTCAGTACTGACCCTCCGACAGTGCAGCACTCCCTCAGTACTGATCCTCCGACAGTGCAGTGCTCCCTCAGTACTGACACTCCGACAGTGCAGCACTCCCTCAGTACTGACCCTCTGACAGTGCAGCACTCACTCAGTACTGACCCTCTGACAGTGCAGTACACCCTCAGTATTGACCTTCTGACAGTGCAGCGCTCCCTCAACACTGAATCTGCGACAGTGCAGCACTCCCTCAGTACTGATCCTCCGACAGTGCAGCACTCCATCACTACTGAACCTCTGACAGTGCAGCACACCCTCAGTACTGACCCTCAGAGAGTGCAGCAATCCCTCAGGACTGACACTCCGACAGTGCAGCTCGCCCTCAGCACTGACTGTCCGATAGTGCAGCACTCCGTCAGTACTGATCCACTGACAGTGCAGCGCTCCCTCAGTACTCACCTTCTGGCAGTGCAGCACTCCCTCTGTACTGACCCTCTGACAGTGCAGCACTCCCTCAGTACTGACCCTCAGAGATTGCAGCGCTCCCTCAGTACTGAACCTCCGACAGTGCAGCACTCCCTCAGTACTGACCCTCCGACAGTGCAGCATTCCCTCAGTACTGATCTTCCGATAGTGCAGCACTCCCGCAGTACCTACCCACCAACAGTGCAGCACTCCCTCTGAACTGAACCTCCGATAGTGCAGCACTCCCTCAGTACTGACCCTCTGACAGTGCAGCACTCCCTCAGTACTGACCCTCACACAGTGTGGCACTCCCTCATTACTGACCCTCTGACAGTGCAGCACTCCCTCAGTACTGACACTCTGAAAATGCAGCATTCACTCAGTACTGACCCTCTGACAGTGCAGCAATCCCGCTTTACTGACCCTCTGACAGTGCAGCACTCCCTCAATACTAACCATCTGACAGTGCAGCAATCCCTCTGAACTGAACCTCCGACAGTGCAGCACTCCCTCAGTACTGATCCTCTGACAGTGCAGCACTACCTCAGTACTCACCCTCTGGCTGAGCAGCACTTCCTCAGTACTGATCCTCTGACATTGCAGCGCTCGCTCAGTACTGACCCTCTGGCAGTGCAGCACTCCCTCTGTACTGACCCTCTGACAGTGCAGCACTCCCTCATTACTGACCCTCAGAGAGTGCAGCGTTCCCTCAGTACTGAAGGTCCGACAGTGCAGCACTCCCTCTGTACTGACCCTCCGACAGTGCAGCACTCCCGCAGTACCTACCCTCCAACAGTGCAGCACTCCCTCTGAACTGAACCTCCGACAGTGCAGCATTCCCTCAGTACTGACCCTGTAACAGGGCAGCACTCCCTCAACACTGACCCTCTGACAGTGCAGCAGTCCCTCAGTACTTACCCTCCAACAGTGCAGCACTCCCTCAGAACTGACCCTCCGACAGTGCAGTGCTAGCTCAGTACTGACCCACCGACAGCGCAGCATTCCCGCAGTGCTGACCCTCTGAAAGTGCAGCACTCCCTCAGTACTGAACCTCTGACAATGCTGCACTCCCTCAATACTAACCATATGACAGTGCAGCACTCCGTCAGTACTGATCCTCTGACAGTGCAGCACTCCCTCAGTTCTCACCCTCTGGCAGTGCAACGCTCACTCAGTACTGATCGTCCGGCTATGCAGCATTCCCTTAGTACTGACCCTTTAACAAAACAGCATTCCCTCAACATTGACCCTCTGACAGTGCAGCAGTCCCTCAGCACTTACCCTCCAACAGTGCAGCACTCCCTCAGAACTGACCCTCCGACAGTGCAGTGCTCCCTCAGTACTCACCCTCCGACAGTGGAGCATTCTCTCTGCACTGACCCTCCGACAGTCCAGCACTCCCTCAGTACTCAAACTCTGACAGTGCAGCACTCCCTCAGTACTGACCCTCCGACAATGCAGCATTACCACAGTACTGACATTCCAACAGTGCAGCACTCCCTCAGTACTGACACTCCGACAGGGCAGCAATCCCTCAGTACTGACGCTCTGACAGTGCAGCACTGCTTCAGTACTGACCCTCTGACAGTGCAGCACTGCCTCAGTACTGACACTCCAACAGTGCAGCACTCCCTGAAGTACTAACAATGTGACAGTGCAGCACACCCTCAGTAATGACCCTGTAACAGTGCAGCACTTCCTCAAGTACTGACACTCCGACAGTGCAGCACTCCCTCAGCACAGACACTCCGAAAGTGCAGCAATCCTTCAGTACAGACCCTCCGACAGTGCAGTACGCCCTCAGTACTGACCCTCTGACAGTGCAGCACTCCCTCAGTACTGACCCTCTGACAGTGCAGCACTGCCTCAGTACTGACCGTCTGACAGTGCAGCACTCCCTCATTACTGGCCTTCCAACAGTGCAGCACATCCTCAATACAGAAACTCTGACAGTGCAGCACTCCCTCAGTACTGACCCTCCGACAATGCAGCATTCCCTCAGAACTGACAGTCCAACAGTGCAGCACTCCCTCAGTACTGACACTCAGACAGGGCAGCAATCCCTCAGTACTGAAACTCTGACAGTGCAACACTCCCTCAGTACTGACCCACTGACAGAGCAGCACTCCCTCAGTACTGACCCTCTGACAGTGGAGCACTCCCTCAGTACTGACCCTCTGACAGTGCAGCACTGCCTCAATAATGACGCTGCAACAGTGCAGCACTCCCTCAGTACTGACCCTGTAACAGTGCAGCACTCCTACAGTACTGAGCCTGTAACAGTGCAGCACTCCTTCAGTACTGACCCTCCGACAGTGCAGTACACCCTCAGTACTCAACCTCTGAAAGTGCTGCACTCCCTCAGTACTGACCCTCTGACAGTGAAGCACTCCCTCAATATGGACACTCTGACAGTGCAGCGCTCCCTCAGTACTGACCCTGTGACAGTGCAGCATTCCCTCAGTACTGAGCATCTGACATTGCGGCACACTCACAGTACTCACCCTCTGGCAGTGCAGCACTCCCTCATTACTGACCCTCCGACAGTGCAGCACTCCCTGAGTACTGACCCTCCGACAGTGCAGCACTCCCTCAGTACTTATCGTCCGACAGTGCAGCACTCCCTCAGTACTGACTCTCCATCAGTGCAGCATTCCCTCAGAACTGACCCTCCAACAGTGCAGTGCTCCCTCAATACTGACCCTCTGACAGTGCAGCACTCCCTCAGTACTGACCCTCCGACAGTGTAGTGCTCCTTCAGTACTGACCCTCTGACAGTGCAGCACTCCCTCAGTACTGACCCACTGACAGTGCAGCACTCCCTCAGTACTGACCCTCCGACAGTGCAGTACTCCCTCAGTACTGACCCTCTGACAGTGCAGCACTCCCTCAGTACTGACCCTCTGACAGTGCAGCACTCCCTCAGTACTGACCCTCTGACAGTGCAGCACTGCCTCAATACTGACCCTCTGACAGTGCAGCACTCCCCCAGTGCTGACCCTCTGACAGTGCAGCACTCCCCCAGTGCTGACCCTCTGACAGTGCAGCACTCCCTCAGTACTGACACTCTGAAAGTTCAGCACTCCCTCAGTACTGACCCTCAGACCGTGCAGCACTCCCTCAGTACTGACCCTGCCACAGTCCAGCACTCCCTTTGTACTGACCCTCTGACAGTGCAGCACTCCCTCAGTACTGACCCTCTGACAGTGCAGCACTCACTCAGTACTGACCGTCCGACAGTGCAGTACTCCCTCAGTAGTGACCCTCTGACAGTCTAGCACTCCCTCAATAGTGACCATCTGACAGTGCAACACTCCATAAGTCCTGTTCCTCTGACAGTGGAGCACTCCCTCAGAACTTACCCTCCGACAGTCCAGTGCTCCCTCAATTCTGACCCTCCGACAGTGCAGCACTCCCTCATTACTGACCCTCCGACAGTGCAGCACTCCCTAAGTACTGACCCTCCGACAGTACAGCACATACTCAGTACTGACCGTCCGACAGTGCAGCACACCCTCAGTACTGACACTGTAACAGGGCAGCATTCCCTCAGTACTGTGCATCTGACAGTGCAGCTCTCCCTCAATACTAACCATATGACAGTGCAGCACTCCGTCAGTACTGATCCTCTGACAGTGCAGCACTCCCTCAGTACTCACCCTCTGGCAGTGCAACGCTCACTCAGTACTGATCGTCCGGCTATGCAGCACTCCCTTAGTACTGACCCTTTAACAAAACAGCACTCCCTCAACATTGACCCTCTGACAGTGCAGCAGTCCCTCAGCACTTACCCTCCAACAGTGCAGCACTCCCTCAGAACTGACCCTCCGACAGTGCAGTGCTCCCTCAGTACTCACCCTCCGACAGTGGAGCATTCTCTCTGCACTGACCCTCTGACAGTCCAGCACTCCCTCAGTACACAAACTCTGACAGTGCAGCACTCCCTCAGTACTGACCCTCCGACAATGCAGCATTCCCTCAGAACTGACAGTCCAACAGTGTAGCACTCCCTCAGTACTGACACTCCGACAGGGCAGCAATCCCTAAGTACTGACCCTCCGACAGTACAGCACATACTCAGTACTGACCGTCCGACAGTGCAGCACACCCTCAGTACTGACACTGTAACAGGGTAGCATTCCCTCAGTACTGTGCATCTGACAGTGCAGCTCTCCCTCAATACTAACCATATGACAGTGCAGCACTCCGTCAGTACTGATCCTCTGACAGTGCAGCACTCCCTCAGTACTCACCCTCTGGCAGTGCAACGCTCACTCAGTACTGATCGTCCGGCTATGCAGCACTCCCTTAGTACTGACCCTATAACAAAACAGCACTCCCTCAACATTGACCCTCTGACAGTGCAGCAGTCCCTCAGCACTTACCCTCCAACAGTGCAGCACTCCCTCAGAACTGACCCTCCGACAGTGCAGTGCTCCCTCAGTACTCACCCTCCGACAGTGGAGCATTCTCTCTGCACTGACCCTCTGACAGTCCAGCACTCCCTCAGTACACAAACTCTGACAGTGCAGCACTCCCTCAGTACTGACACTCCGACAGGGCAGCAATCCCTCAGTACTGACCCTCTGACAGAGCAGCACTCCCTCAGTACTGACCCTCTGACAGCGCAGCACTCCCTCAATACTGACCCTCTGACAGTGCAGCGCTCCCTCAGTACTGTCCCTCTGACAGTGCAGCACTGCCTCAATACTGACACTGCAACAGTGCAGCACTCCCTCAGTACTGACCCTCCGACAGTGCAGTACACCCTCAGTACTCAACCTCTGAAAGTGCAGCACTCCCTCAGTACTGACCCTCTGACAGTGCAGCACTCCCTCAGTACTGACCCTGTGACAGTGCAGCATTCCCTCAGTACTGAGCATCTGACAGTGCAGCACTCCCTCAATACAAACCATCTGACTGTGCAACACTCCCTCAGTACTGATCCTCTGACATTGCAGCACACTCTCAGTACTCACCCTCTGGCAGTGCAGCACTCCCTCATTACTGACCCTCCGACAGTGCAGCACTCCCTCAGTACTGATCGTCCGACAGTGCAGCACTCCCTCAGTACTGACCCTCCAACAGTGCAGTGCTCCCTCAATACTGACCCACTGACAGTGCAGCACTCCCTCAGTACTGACCCTCCGACAGTGCAGTGCTCCTTCAGTACTGACCCTCTGACAGTGCAGCACTCCATAAGTCCTGTTCCTCTGACAGTGCTGCACTCCCTCAGAACTTACCCTCCGACAGTGCAGTGCTCCCTCAATTCTGACCTCCGACAGTGCAGCATTCTCTCAGTACTGACCCTCTGAAAGTTTAGCACTCCCTCAGTACTGACCCTCTGAATGTGCAGCACTCACTCAGTACTGCCCCTGTGACAGTGCTGTACTCCCTCAGTACTGACCCTCTGACAGTGCAGCTCTCCCTCAGTACTGACCATCCGACAGTGCAGCACTCCCTCAGTACTGACCATCCGACAGTGCAGCACTCCCTCAGTACTGACCCTCCGACAGTGCAGCTCATACTCATTACTGACCCTCTGACAGTGCAGCATTCCCTCAGTACTGAGCATCTGACAGTGCAGCTCTCCCTCAATACTAACCATCTGACTGTGCAACACTCCCTCAGTACTGATCCTCTGACATTGCAGCACACTCTCAGTACTTACCCTCTGGCAGTGCAGCACTCCCTCATTACTGACCCTCCAACAGTGCAGCACTCCCTCAGTACTGACCCTCCGACAGTGCAGCACTCCCTCAGTACTGACCCTCTGACAGTGCAGTACTCCCTCAGTATTGACCCTCTGACAGTGCAGCGCTTACTCAACACTGACTTTCCGACAGGGCAGCACTCACTCAGTACTGACCCTCCGAGAGTGCAGCACTCCCTCAGTACTGACCCTCTGACAGTCCAGCACTCCCTCAATACTGACCATCTGACAGTGCAACACTCCATAAATCCTGTTCCTCCGACAGTGCAGCACTCACTCAGCGCTGACCGTCCGACAGTGGTGCATTCTCTCAGCACTGACACTCCGACAGTGCATCACTCCCTCACTACTGACCCTCCGACAGTGGAGCACTCCCTCAGTACTGACCCACTGACAGTGCAGCACACCCTCAGTACTTACCCTCCGACAGTGCAGCACTCCCTCAGTGCTGACCCTCTGACAGTGCAGCACTCCCTCAATACTGACCTTCTAACAGGGCAGCACTCCGTCAGTGCTGATCCTCTGACATTGTAGCCCTCCCTCAGTACTGACCCAGTAACAGTGCAGCACTCCCTCAGTACAGACCCTGTATCAGTGCAGCACTCCCTCAGTACTGACCCTCTGACAGTGCAGCACTCCCTCATTACTGGCCCTCTGACAGTGCAGCACTCCCTCAGTACTGACCCTCTGACTGTGCAGCACTCCCTCAATACTGACCCTCCGACAGTGCAGCACTCCCTCAGTACTGACCCTCCGACAGTGCAGCACATACTCAGTACTGACCGTCCGTCGGTGCAGCACACCCTCAGTACTGACATTGTAACAGTGCAGCATTCCCTCAACAATTACCCTCCACCAGTGCAGCACTCCCTCAGAACTCACCCTCCAACAGTGCAGTGCTCCCTCAGAACTGACCCTCTAACAGTGCAGTGCTCCCTCAGTACTAACACTCCGACAGTGCAGCACTCACTCAGTACTGACCCTCCGACAGTGCAGTACTCTCTCAGTACTGACCCTTTGACAGTGCAGCGCTCCCTCAACACTGATTTTCCGACAGTGCAGCATGACCTCAGTTCTGACCCTCCGACAGTGGAGCATTCTCTCAGCACTGACCCTCCAATAGTGCAGAACTCCCTCAGTACTGACCCTCTGACAGTGCAGCACTCCCTCAGTACTGACCCTCCGACAGTGCAGCACTCCCTCAGTACTGACCCTCTGACAGTGCAGCACTCCTTCAGTTCTGACCCTCTGACAGTGCAGCACTCACTCAGTACTGACCGTATGACATTGCAGCGCTCCCTCAACAAAACTGACTCTCCGACAGTGCAGCGCTCACTCAGCGCTGACCATCCGACAGTTGTGCATTCCCTCAGCACTGACACTCCGACAGTGCATCACTCCCTCACTACTGACCCTCCGACAGTGGAGCACTGCCTCAGTACTGACCCACTGACAGTGCAGCACTCCCTCAATACTGACCCTCTGACAGTGCAGCACTCCGTCAGTGCTGATCCACTGACAGTGTAGCACTCCCACAGTTCTCACCCTCTGGCAAGTGCAGCCCTCCCTCAGTACTGACCCACTGACGGTGCAGCACTCCCTCAGTACTGACCATCTGACAGTGCAGCACTCCCTCAGTGCTAACCCTCTGACAGTGCAGCAATCCCTCAGTACTGACCCTCCTACAATGCAGCACTCCGTCAGTACTAATCCTCTGACAGTGCAGCACTCCCTCAGTACTCACCCTCTGACAGTGCAGCACTCCCTCAGTACTGACCCTCCTACAGTGCAGCAATCTCTCATTACTGACCGTCCGACAGTGCAGCACTCCCTCAGTACTTACGCTGTAACAATGCAGCAAAACCTCAGTACTGACGCTCCGACAGTGGAGCACTCCATCAGTACTGACACTGTAACAGTGCAGCACTCCCTCAACACTTACCCTCCACTTGTGCAGCACTCCCTCAGAACTGACCCTCCGACAGTGCAGTGCTCCCTCAGCATTGACCCCCCGACAGTGCAGTGCTCCATCAGCACTTAGCCTCCACCAGTGCAGCACACCCTCAGAACTGACCATACGACAGTGAAGCACTGCCTCAGTACTGACCCTCTGACAGTGCAGCACTCCCTCAGTACTGACCCTGCGATAGTGCAACGCTCCATCAGTACTGACCCTCTGACAGTGCTGCACTCCCTCAGTACTGACCCTCTGACAGTGCTGCACTCCCTCAGTACTGACCCTCTGACAGTGCAGCTCTCCGTCAGTGCTGATCCTCTGACAGTGTAGAACTCCCTCAGTACTCACCCTCTGGCAATGCAGTGCTCCCTCAGTGCTGAACCACTGACAGTGCAGCACTCCCTCAGTACTGACCCTCTGACAGTGCAGCACTCCCTCACTACTGACCCTCTGACAGTGCAGCACTCCCTCACTACTGACCCTCTGACAGTGCAGCACTCCCTCAGTACTGACCCTCTGAGAGTGCAGCACTCCCTCAGTACTGACCCTCCTACAGTGCAGCACTCCCTCATTACTGGCCGTCCGACAGTGCAGCACTCCCTCAGTACTGACCCTCTGACAGTGCAGCACTCCCTCAGTACTGACCTTCTGACAGTGCAGCACTCCCTCAGTACGGACCCTCTGACAGTGTAGCACTCCCTCAGTACTGACACTGTAACAGTGCAGCACTCCCTCAGTACTGACCCTCTGACAGTGCAGCACTCCCTCAGTACTGACCCTCCGACAGTGCAGCACTCCCTCAGTACTGACCCTCTGACAGTGCAGCACTCCCTCAGTACTGACCCTGTAACAGTGCAGCACTCCCTCAGTACTGACCCTCCGACAGTGCAGCACTCCCTCAATACTGACCCTCTGACAGTGCAGCACTCCCTCAGTACTGACCCTGTAACAGTGCAGCACTCCCTCAGTACTGACCCTGTAACAGTGCAGCACTCCCTCAGAACTACCCTCCGACAGTGCCGTGCTCCCTTATTGCTGACCCTCTGACAGTGCAGCACTCCCTCAGTACTGACCCTCTGAGAGTGCAGCACTCCCTCAGTACTGACCCTCCTACAGTGCAGCACTCCCTCATTACTGGCCGTCCGACAGTGCAGCACTCCCTCAGTACTGACCCTCTGACAGTGCAGCACTCCCTCAGTACTGACCTTCTGACAGTGCAGCACTCCCTCAGTACGGACCCTCTGACAGTGTAGCACTCCCTCAGTACTGACACTGTAACAGTGCAGCACTCCCTCAGTACTGACCCTCTGACAGTGCAGCACTCCCTCAGTACTGACCCTCCGACAGTGCAGCACTCCCTCAGTACTGACCCTCTGACAGTGCAGCACTCCCTCAGTACTGACACTGTAACAGTGCAGCACTCCCTCAGTACTGACCCTCCGACAGTGCAGCACTCCCTCAATACTGACCCTCTGACAGTGCAGCACTCCCTCAGTACTGACCCTGTAACAGTGCAGCACTCCCTCAGTACTGACCCTGTAACAGTGCAGCACTCCCTCAGAACTACCCTCCGACAGTGCCGTGCTCCCTTATTGCTGACCCTCTGACAGTGCAGCACTCCCTCAGTACTGACCCTCCGACAGCGCAGCACTCACTCAATACTGACCCTCCGACATTGCAGCATTCCCTCAGTACTGACACTCCGACAGTGGAGCATTCTCTCAGCATTGACCCTCAGACAGTGCAGCACTCACTCAGTACTGACCCTCCGACAGTGCAGTACTCCCTCAGTACTGACCCTCTGACATTGCTGCGCTCCCTCAACAATGACTGTCCGACAGTGCAGCACTCCCTCAGTACTGACCCTCCGACAGTGTGCATTCTCTCAGCACTGACACTCCGACAGTGCAGCACTCACTCTGTACTGACCCTCTGACACTGGAGCACTCTCTCATTACTGACCACCCGACAGTGCAAGTACTCTCTCAGTACTGACCCTCTGTCAGTGCAGCACTCCGTCAGTGCTGATCCTCTGACAGTGTAGCACTCCCTCAGTACTCACACTCTGGAAGTGCAGCGCTCCCTCATCACTGACTTGCTGACAGTGCAGCACTCCCTCAGTACTGACCCTGCCACAGTCCAGCACTCCCTTTGCACTGACCCTCTGACAGTACAGCACTCCCTCAGTACTGACCCTCTGACAGTCCAGCACTCCCTCAATACTGACCATCTGACAGTGCAACAGTCCATAAGTCCTGTTCCTCCGACAGTGCAGCACTCACTCAGCGCTGACCATCCGACAGTGGTGCATTCTCTCAGCACTGACACTCCGACAGTGCATCACTCCCTCACTACTGACCCTCCGACAGTGGAGCACTCCCTCAGTACTGACCCACTGACAGTGCAGCACACCCTCAGTACTTACCCTCCGACAGTGCAGCGCTCCCTCAGCACTGACCCTCTGACAGTGCAGCACTCCTTCAGTGCTGACCCTCTGACAGTGCAGCACTCCCTCAATACTGACCCTCTAACAGGGCAGTACTCCGTCAGTGCTGATCCTCTGACATTGTAGCCCTCCCTCAGTACTGACCCAGTAACAGTGCAGCACTCCCTCAGTACAGACCCTGTATCAGTGCAGCACTCCCTCAGTACTGACCCTCTGACAGTGCAGCACTCCCTCATTACTGGCCCTCTGACAGTGCAGCACTCCCTCAGTACTGACCCTCTGACTGTGCAGCACTCCCTCAATACTGACCCTCCGACAGTGCAGCACTCCCTCAGTACTGACCCTCCGACAGTGCAGCACATACTCAGTACTGACCGTCCGTCGGTGCAGCACACCCTCAGTACTGACACTGTAACAGTGCAGCATTCCCTCAACAATAACCCTCCACCAGTGCAGCACTCCCTCAGAACTCACCCTCCAACAGTGCAGTGCTCCCTCAGAACTGACCCTCTAACAGTGCAGTGCTCCCTCAGTACTAACACTCCGACAGTGCAGCACTCACTCAGTACTGACCCTCCGACAGTGCAGTACTCTCTCAGTACTGACCCTTTGACAGTGCAGCGCTCCCTCAACACTGATTTTCCGACAGTGCAGCATGACCTCAGTGCTGACCCTCCGACAGTGGAGCATTCTCTCAGCACTGACCCTCCGATAGTGCAGAACTCCCTCAGTACTGACCCTCCGACAGTGCAGCACTCCCTCAGTACTGACCCTCTGACAGTGCAGCACTCCTTCAGTTCTGACCCTCTGACAGTGCAGCACTCACTCAGTACTGACCGTATGACATTGCAGCGCTCCCTCAACAAAACTGACTCTCCGACAGTGCAGCGCTCACTCAGCGCTGACCATCCGACAGTTGTGCATTCTCTCAGCACTGACACTCCGACAGTGCATCACTCCCTCACTACTGACCCTCCGACAGTGGAGCACTGCCTCAGTACTGACCCACTGACAGTGCAGCACTCCCTCAATACTGACCCTCTGACAGTGCAGCACTCCGTCAGTGCTGATCCACTGACAGTGTAGCACTCCCACAGTTCTCACCCTCTGGCAGTGCAGCCCTCCCTCAGTACTGACCCACTGACGGTGCAGCACTCCCTCAGTACTGACCATCTGACAGTGCAGCACTCCCTCAGTACTCACCCTCTGACAGTGCAGCACTCCCTCAGTACTGACCCTCTGACTGTGCAGCACTCCCTCAATACTGACCCTCCGACAGTGCAGCACTCCCTCAACACTTACCCTCCACCAGTGCAGCACTCCCTCAGAACTGACCCTCCGACAGTGCAGTGCTCCCTCAGCATTGACCCCCCGACAGAGCAGTGCTCCATCAGCACTTAGCCTCCACCAGTGCAGCACACCCTCAGAACTGACCATACGACAGTGAAGCACTGCCTCAGTACTGACCCTCTGACAGTGCAGCACTCCCTCAGTACTGACCCTGCGATAGTGCAGCGCTCCATCAGTACTGACCCTCTGACAGTGCTGCACTCCCTCAGTACTGACCCTCTGACAGTGCTGCACTCCCTCAGTACTGACCCTCTGACAGTGCAGCACTCCCTCAGTACTGACCCTCTGACAGTGCAACACTCCGTCAGTGCTGATCCTCTGACAGTGTAGAACTCCCTCAGTACTCACCCTCTGGCAATGCAGTGCTACCTCAGTGCTGAACCTCTGACAGTGCAGCACTCCCTCAGTACTGACCCTCTGACAGTGCAGCACTCCCTCACTACTGACCCTCTGACAGTGCAGCACTCCCTCACTACTGACCCTCTGACAGTGCAGCACTCCCTCAGTACTGACCCTCTGAGAGTGCAGCACTCCCTCAGTACTGACCCTCCTACAGTGCAGCACTCCCTCATTACTGACCGTCCGACAGTGCCGCACTCCCTCAGTACTGACCCTCTGACAGTGTAGCACTCCCTCAGTACTGACACTGTAACAGTGCAGCACTCCCTCAGAACTACCCTCCGACAATGCCGTGCTCCCTTATTGCTGACCCTCTGACAGTGCAGCACTCCCTCAGTACTGACCCTCCGACAGTGCAGCACTCACTCAATACTGACCCTCCGACATTGCAGCATTCCCTCAGTACTGACACTCCGACAGTGGAGCATTCTCTCAGCATTGACCCTCAGACAGTGCAGCACTCACTCAGTACTGACCCTCCGACAGTGCAGTACTCCCTCAGTACTGACCCTCTGACATTGCTGCGCTCCCTCAACAATGACTGTCCGACAGTGCAGCACTCCCTCAGTACTGACCCTCCGACAGTGGTGCATTCTCTCAGCACTGACACTCCGACAGTGCAGCACTCACTCTGTACTGACCCTCTGACACTGGAGCACTCTCTCATTACTGACCACCCGACAGTGCAGTACTCTCTCAGTACTGACCCTCTGTCAGTGCAGCACTCCGTCAGTGCTGATCCTCTGACAGTGTAGCACTCCCTCAGTACTCACACTCTGGAAGTGCAGCGCTCCCTCAACACTGACTTGCTGACAGTGCAGCACTCCCTCAGTACTGACCCTGCCACAGTCCAGCACTCCCTTTGTACTGACCCTCTGACAGTACAGCACTCCCTCAGTACTGACCCTCTGACAGTCCAGCACTCCCTCAATACTGACAATCTGACAGTGCAACACTCCATAAGTCCTGTTCCTCCGACAGTGCAGCACTCACTCAGCGCTGACCATCCGACAGTGGTGCATTCTCTCAGCACTGACACTCCGACAGTGCATCACTCCCTCACTACTGACCCTCCGACAGTGGAGCACTCCCTCAGTACTGACCCACTGACAGTGCAGCACACCCTCAGTACTGACCCTCCGACAGTGCAGCGCTCCCTCAGCACTGACCCTCTGACAGTGCAGCACTCCCTCAGTGCTGACCCTCTGACAGTGCAGCACTCCCTCAATACTGACCCTCTAACAGGGCAGCACTCCGTCAGTGCTGATCCTCTGACATTGTAGCCCTCCCTCAGTACTGACCCAGTAACAGTGCAGCACTCCCTCAGTACAGACCCTGTATCAGTGCAGCACTCCCTCATTACTGACCCTCTGACAGTGCAGCACTCCCTCAATACTGACCATCTAACAGGGCAGCACTCCGTCAGTGCTGATCCTCTGACATTGTAGCCCTCCCTCAGTACTGACCCAGTAACAGTGCAGCACTCCCTCAGTACAGACCCTGTATCAGTGCAGCACTCCCTCAGTACTGACCCTCTGACAGTGCAGCACTCCCTCATTACTGGCCCTCTGACAGTGCAGCACTCCCTCAGTACTGACCCTCTGACTGTGCAGCACTCCCTCAATACTGACCCTCCGACAGTGCAGCACTCCCTCAGTACTGACCCTCCGACAGTGCAGCACATACTCAGTACTGACCGTCCGTCGGTTCAGCACACCCTCAGTACTGACACTGTAACAGTGCAGCATTCCCTCAACAATTACCCTCCACCAGTGCAGCACTCCCTCAGAACTCACCCTCCAACAGTGCAGTGCTCCCTCAGAACTGACCCTCTAACAGTGCAGTGCTCCCTCAGTACTAACACTCCGACAGTGCAGCACTCACTCAGTACTGACCCTCCGACAGTGCAGTACTCTCTCAGTACTGACCCTCTGACACTGGAGCACTCTCTCATTACTGACCACCCGACAGTGCAGTACTCTCTCAGTACTGACCCTCTGTCAGTGCAGCACTCCGTCAGTGCTGATCCTCTGACAGTGTAGCACTCCCTCAGTAGTCACACTCTGGAAGTGCAGCACTCCCTCAACACTGACTTGCTGACAGTGCAGCATTCCCTCAGTACTGACCCTCCGACAGTGGAGCATTCTCTCAGCACTGACCCTCCAATAGTGCATCACTCCCTCAGTACTGACCCTCTGACATTGCAGCACTCACTCAGTACTGACCCTCTGACATTGCAGCACTCACTCAGTACTGACCCTCTGACAGTGCAGCGTCCCTCAACACTGACTGTCCAACAGTGCAGCACTCCCACAGTACTGACCCTCCGACAGTGGAGCACTGCCTCAGTACTGACACTCCGACAGTGCAGCACTCCCTCACTACTGACCCTCTGACAGTGCAGCACTCCCTCAGTACTGACACTCCAACAGTTAAGCACTCCCTCAGTACTGACACTCCGACAGTGCAGCACTGCCTCATTACTGACCGTCCGACAGTGCAGCACTACCTCAACACTGACCCTCTGACAGTGCAGCACTCCCTCAGTACTGACCCTCCGACAGTGCAGTGCTCCCTCAGTTCTGACCCTCCAACAGTGCAGCATTCCCTCAGTACTGACCCTCTGAAAGTGCAGGACTCCCTCAGTACTGACCCTCTGACAGTGCAGCACTCACTCAGAACTGACCCTGTGACAGTGCTGTACACCCTCAGTACTGACACTCCGACAGTGCTGTGCTCCCTCAGTCTGACCATCCGACAGTGCTGCATTCCCTCAGTACTGACCCTCTGAAAGTGCAGCGCTCCCTCAACAAAGACTCGCCGACAGTGCAGCACTCCCTCAGTACTGACCCTCCGACAGTGGTGCATTCTCTCAGCACTGACCCTCCGACAGTGCAGCACTCCCTCACTACTGAACCTCCGACAGTGGAGCACTCCCTCAGTACTGACCCTCTGACAGTGCAGTGCTCTCTCAGAACTGACCCTCCGACAGTGCAGTGCTCCCTCAGTTCTGACCCTCCGAAAGTGCAGCATTCCCTCAGTACTGACCCTCTGAAAGTGCAGCACTCCCTCAGTACTGACCCTCTGACAGTGCAGCACTCAATCAGAACTGACCCTGTGACAGTGCTGTACACCCTCAGTACTGACACTCCGACAGTGCAGCACTCCCTCAGTACTGACTGTCCGACAGTGCAGCACTCCCTCAACCCTGACCCTCTGACAGTGCAGCTCTCCCTCAGCACTGACCCTCCAACAATGCAGCACACCCTCAGTGCTCACAGTCCGACAGTGCAGCACTCCCTCAGTACTGATCCTCCGACATTCCAGCACTCCCTCAGTAGTTACCCTCCAACAGTGCAGCACTCCCTCAGAATTGACCCTCCGACAGTGCAGTGCTCCCTCATTGCTGACCCTCTGAAAGTGCAGCACTCCCTCAGTACTGAAACTACGACATTGCAGCTCTCACTCAATACTGACCCTCCGACAGTGCATAACTCTCTCTGTACTAATTCTCTGACATTGCAGCGTTCCCTCAACCCTGACCCTCCGACAGTGCAGCATTCTCTCAGCACTGACTCTCCGACAGTGCAGCACTCTCTCAGTACTGACCCTCTGACAGTGCAGCACTCATTCAGTACTGACCCTCTGACAGTGCAGCACTCCCTCAGTACTGACCCTCTGACAGTGCAGCACTCCCTCAGTACTGACACTCTGACAGTGCAGCGCTCCCTCAACAAAGACTCACCGACAGTGCAGCACTCCCTCACTACTGACCCTCAGACAGTGGAGCACTTCCTCAGTACTGACCCTTTGACAGTGCAGCACTCCGTCATTACTGATCCTCTGACAGTACAGCACTCCCTCAGTACTCACCCTCTGACAGTGCAGCACTCCCTCAGTTCTGACCCTCCTGCAGTGCAGCACTCCCTCATTACTGACTGTCCGACAGTGCAGCACTCCCTCAGTACTAACCCTGTAACAGTGCAGCACTGCCTCAGTACTGAACATCCGACAGTGCAGCACTCCCTCAATACTGACCCTCCGACAGTGCAGCACTCCCTCAGTACTGACGCTCCGACAGTGCAGCACTCCCTCAGTACTGACCGTCCGACAGTGCAGCACTCCCTCAGTACTGACTCTGTAACAGTGCAGCACTCCCTCAATACTTATCCTCCACCAGTGCAGCACTCCCTCAAAACTGATCCTCCGACAGTGCAGTGCTCCCTCAGTACTTACCCTCCGACAGTACATCACTCCCTCAGATCTGACCCACCGACAGTGCGGTGGTCGCTCATTGCTGACCCTCTGACAGTGCAGCACTCCCTCAGTACTGACCCTCCGACAGTGCAGCACTCACTCATTACTGACCCACCGACAATGCAGTACTCTCTCAGTACTGACCCTCTGACAGTTCAGCGCTACCTCAACACTGACTTGCTGACAGTGTAGCACTCCCTCAGTACTGACCCTGTAACAGTGCAGCTCTCCCTCAGTACTGAACATCTGACAGTTCAGCACTCCCTCAATACTGACCCTCCGATAGTGCAGCACTCCCTCAGTACTGACGCTCCGACAGTGCAGCGCTCCCTCAGTACTGACCGTCCGACAGTGCAGCACTCGCTCAGTACTGACCTGTAACATTGTAGCACTCCCTCAGTACTGAACATCCGACAGTGAAGCACTCCCTCAATACTGATCCTCCGACAGTGCATCACACCCTCAGTACTGACGCTCCGACACTGCAGCACTCTCTCAGTACTGACCGTCCGAGAGTGCAGCACTCCCTCAACACTTGCCCTCTGACAGTGCAGCACTCCCTCAGTACTTACCCTCCGACAGTGCAGCACTCCCTCAGTACTTACCCTCCGACAGTACATCACTCCCTCAGATCTGACCCACCGACAGTGCGGTGCTCGCTCATTGCTGACCCTGTGACAGTGCAGCACTTCCTCAGTACTGACCCTCTGACAGTGCAGCACTCCCTCAGTACAGACCCTCCGACAGTGCAGCACTCACTAATTACTTACCCTCCTACAGTGCAGCACTCCCTAATTTCTGACCGTCCGACAGTGCAGCACTCCCTCAGTACTGACCCTGTAACAGTGCAGCTCTCCCTCTGTACTGAACATCCGACAGTTCAGCACTCCCTCAATACTGACCCTCCGACAGTGCAGCCTCCCTCAGTACTGACGCTCCGACAGTGCAGCACTCCCTCAGTACTGACCGTCCGACAGTGCAGCACTCCCTCAGTACTGACCGTCCGACAGTGCAGCACTCCCTCAGTACTAACACTGTAACAGTGCTGCACTCCCTCAGTACTGACCGTCCGACAGTGCAGTGCTCCCTCAGTACTGACCCTCCGACAGTGCAGTGCTCCCTCAGCACTTACCCTCCAACAGTGCAGCACTCCCTCAGAACTAACCCTCCGACAGTGTAGTGGTCCCTCATTGCTGACCCTCCGACAGTGCAGCACTCCCTCAGTACTGACTCTCCGACAGTGCAGCGCTCCGTCAGCACTGACCCTCTGACAGTGCTGCACTCCCTCAGTGCTGACCATCTGACAATGCAGCTCTCCCTCAATACTGACCCTCTGACAGTGCAGCACTCTGTCAGTGCTGGTCCTCTGACAGTGTAGCACTCCCTCAGTACTCACCCTCTGGCAGTGCAGCGCTCCCTCAGTACTGACCCTGCGACAGTGCAGCGCTCCCTCAGTACTGACCCTCTGACAGTGCAGCACTCCCTCAATACTGCCCATCTGACAGTGCAGCACTCCGTCAGTACTGATCCTCTGAGAGTGCAGCACTCCCTCACTACTGACCCTGTAACAGTGCAGCACTCCCTCAGTACTGAACATCCGACAGTGCAGCACTCCCTGAATACTGACCCTCCGACAGTGCAGCACACCCTCAGTACTGACGCTCCGACAGTGCAGCACTCCCTCAGTACTGACCGTCCGACAGTGCAGCACTCCCTCAGTACTGAACCTCCAACAGTGCAGCATTCCCTCAGTACTGACCCTCCGACAGTGCAGTTCTCCCTCAGTACTGACCCTCTGACAGTGCAGCACTCCCTCAGTACTGACCCTCCGACAGTGCAGTGCTCCCTCAGCACTTACCCTCCACCAGTGCAGCACTCCCTCAGAACTGACCCTCCGACAGTGCAGCACTCCCGCAGTACTGACCCTCCGACAGTGCAGCGCTCCGTCAGCACTGACCCTCTGACAGTGCTGCATTCCCTCAGTGCTGACCATCTGACAGTGCAGCTCTCCCTCAATACTGAACCTCTGACAGTGCAGCACTCCATCAGTGCTGATCCTCTGACAGTGTAGCACTCCCTCAGTGCTCACCCTCTAGCAGTGCAGCGCTCCCTCAGTACTGACCCTGCGACAGTGCAGCGCTCCCTCAGTACTGACCCTCTGACAGTGCTGCACTCCCTCAGTGCTGACGCTCTGACAGTGCAGCACTCCCTCAATATTGCCCATCTGACAGGGCAGCACTCCATCAGTACTGATCCTCTGAGAGCGCAGCACTCCCTCAGTACTTACTCTGTAACAGTGCAGCACTCCCTCAGTACTGACCCACCGACAGTGCGGTGCTCGCTCATTGCTGACCCTTGACAGTGCAGCACTCCCTCAGTACTGACCCTCCGACAGTGCAGCACTCACTCATTACTGATCCACCAACAGTGCAGTACTCTCTCAGTACTGTCCCTCTGACAGTGCAGCACTCCCTCAGTACTGACCCTCCGACAGTGCAGCCGTCCCTCAGTACTGACCATCCGACAGTGGAGCATTCTCTCAGCACTGACCCTCCGACTGTGCAGTACTCCCTCAGTAGTTACCCTCCGACAGTGCAGCACTCCCTCAGTACTGACCCTCCGACATTGCAGCACTCCCTCAGATCCGAACCTCCGACAGTGCGGTGCTCTCTCATTGCTGACTCTCTGACAGTGCAGCACACCCTCAGTACTGACCCACCGGCAGTGCAGCACTCCCTCAGTACTGACCCTCTGAGAGTGCAGCACGCCCTCAGTACTAACACTGTAACAGTGCTGCACTCCCTCAGTACTGACCGTCCGACAGTGCAGCGCTCCCTCAGTACTGACCCTCCGACAGAGCAGTGCTCCCTCAGCACTTACCCTCCAACAGTGCAGCACTCCCTCAGAACTAACCCTCCGACAGTGTAGTGGTCCCTCATTGCTGACCCTCTGACAGTGCAGCATTCCCTCAGTACTGACCCTCCGACAGTGCAGCACTCCCTCAGTACTGACTCTCCGACAGTGCAGCGCTCCGTCAGCACTGACCCTCTGACAGTGCTGCACTCCCTCAGTGCTGACCATCTGACAATGCAGCTCTCCCTCAATACTGACCCTCTGACAGTGCAGCACTCCGTCATTGCTGGTCCTCTGACAGTGTAGCACTCCCTCAGTACTCACCCTCTGGCAGTGCAGCGCTCCCTCAGTACTGACCCTGCGACAGTGCAGCGCTCCCTCAGTACTGACCCTCTGACAGTGCAGCACTCCCTCAATACTGCCCATCTGACAGTGCAGCACTCCGTCAGTACTGATCCTCTGAGAGTGCAGCACTCCCTCACTACTGACCCTGTAACAGTGCAGCACTCCCTCAGTACTGAACATCCAACAGTGCAGCACTCCCTGAATACTGACCCTCCGACAGTGCAGCACACCCTCAGTACTGACGCTTCGACAGTGCAGCACTCCCTCAGTACTGACCGTCCGACAGTGCAGCACTCCCTCAGTACTGAACCTCCAACAGTGCAGCATTCCCTCAGTACTGACCCTCCGACAGTGCAGTTCTCCCTCAGTACTGACCCTCTGACAGTGCAGCACTCCCTCAGTACTGACCCTCCGACAGTGCAGTGCTCCCTCAGCACTTACCCTCCACCAGTGCAGCACTCCCTCAGAACTGACCCTCCGACAGTGCAGCACTCCCTCAGTACTGACCCTCCGACAGTGCAGCGCTCCGTCAGCACTGACCCTCTGACAGTGCTGCATTCCCTCAGTGCTGACCATCTGACAGTGCAGCTCTCCCTCAATACTGAACCTCTGACAGTGCAGCACTCCATCAGTGCTGATCCTCTGACAGTGTAGCACTCCCTCAGTGCTCACCCTCTAGCAGTGCAGCGCTCCCTCAGTACTGACCCTGCGACAGTGCAGCGCTCCCTCAGTACTGACCCTCTGACAGTGCTGCACTCCCTCAGTGCTGACGCTCTGACAGTGCAGCACTCCCTCAATATTGCCCATCTGACAGGGCAGCACTCCGTCAGTACTGATCCTCTGAGAGTGCAGCACTCCCTCAGTACTTACTCTGTAACAGTGCAGCACTCCCTCAGTACTGACCCACCGACAGTGCGGTGCTCGCTCATTGCTGACCCTTGACAGTGCAGCACTCCCTCAGTACTGACCCTCCGACAGTGCAGCACTCGCTCATTACTGATCCACCAACAGTGCAGTACTCTCTCAGTACTGTCCCTCTGACAGTGCAGAACTCCCTCAGTACTGACCCTCCGACAGTGGAGCATTCTCTCAGCACCGACCCTCCGACAGTGCAGTACTCCCTCAGTAGTTACCCTCCGACAGTGCAGCACTCCCTCAGTACTGACCCTCCGACATTGCAGCACTCCCTCAGATCCGAACCTCCGACAGTGCGGTGCTCTCTCATTGCTGACTCTCTGACAGTGCAGCACACCCTCAGTACTGACCCACCGGCAGTGCAGCACTCCCTCAGTACTGACCCTCTGAGAGTGCCGCACGCCCTCAGTACTGACCCTCCGACAGTGCAGCTCTCAATCAGTACTGACCCTCCGACAGTGCAGTAATCTCTCTGTACTAACTCTCTGACAGTGCAGCGCTCCCTCAACCCTTACTCTCCGACAGTGGAGCATTCTCTCAGCACTGACCCTCCGACAGTGCAGTACTCCCTCAGTACTGACCCTCTGACAGTGCAGCGCTCCCACAACACTGACTTGCCGACAGAACAGCATTCCCTCAGTACTGACCCTCCGACAGTGGAGCATTCTCTCAGCAATGACCCTCCGAAAGTGCAGCACTCCCTCACTACTCACCCTCCGACAGTGGAGCACAGCCTCAGTACTGAACGTCTGACAGTGCGGCACTCCCTCAGTACTGATCCTCTGACAATGCAGCACATCCTCAGTACTGACCCTCCAACAGTGCAGCACTCCCTCAATACTGACCATCTGACATTGCAGCACTCCCTCAGTACTGACCCTTTAACAGTGCAGCACTCCCTCACTACTGACACTCCAACAGTGCAGCACTCCCTAAGTACTGACCGTCCGACAGTGCAGCACTCCCTCAACACTGACCCTCTGACAGTGCAGCAGTCCCTCAGTACTGACACTCCAACAGTGCAGCACTCCCTCAGTACTGACACTCCGACAGTGCAGCAGTGCCTCAGCACTGACCCTCCGACAGTGCAGCACTCCCTCAGTACTGACACTCCGACAGTGCAGCACTTCCTCAGTACTGACCGTCTGACAGTGCAGCACTCCCTCAGTACTGACACTCCGACAGTGCAGCACTTCCTCAGTACTGACCCTCTGACAGTGCAGCTCTCCCTCAGTACTGATCCTCCGACAGTGCAGTTCTCCCTCAGTTCTGACCCACCAGCCGTGCAGCATTCCCTCAGTACTGACCATCTGACAGTGCAGCACTCACTCAGAACTGACCCTGTGACAGTGCTGTACACCCTCAGTACTGATCGTCCGACAGTGCAGCACTCCCTCAGTACTGACACTCCGACAGTGCAGCTCTCCCACAGTACTGACCCTCTGACAGTGCAGCAGTCCCTCAGGACTGACCCTCCGACAGTGCTGTGCTCCCTCAGTTCTGACCCTCCGACAGTGCAGCATTACATCAGCACTGACCCTCCGACAGAGCAGCTCTCCCTCAGTACTGCCACTCCGACAGTGCAGCACTCCCTCAGTACTGACCGTCCAACAGTGCAGCACTCCCTCAGACCGACTCTCCGACAGTGCAGCACTCCCTCTGTACTGATGCTCCGACAGTGGTGCATTCTCTCAGCACTGACATTCCGACAGTGCAGCACTCCCTCACTACTAACCCTCCGACAGTGGAGCACTGCCTCATTACTGACGCTCTGACAGTGCAGCACTCCCTCAGTCCTGACCCTCCGACAGTGCAGCACTCCCTCAGCACTGACCGTCTGACAGTGCTGCACTCCCTCAGTGCTGACCATCTGAAAGTGCAGCTCTCCCTCAATACTGACCCTCTGACAGTGCAGCACTCCGTCAGTGCTGATCATCTGACATTGTAGCACTCCCTCAGAACTCACCCTCTGGCAGTGCAGCGCTCCCTTAGTACAGACCCTGCGACAGTGCAGCGCTCCCTCAGTACTGACCCTCTGACAGTGCTGCACTCCCTCAGTGCTGACCCTCTGACAGTGCAGCTCTCGCTCAATACTGACCCTCTGTCAGTGCAGCACTCCGTCAGTGCTGATCCTCTGAAAGTGTAGCACTCCCTCAGTACTCACACTCTGGAAGTGCAGCGCTCCCTCAGTACTGACCCTCTGACAGTGCAGCACTCCCTCAGTGCTGACCCTCTTACAGGGCAGCACTCCCTCAGTACTGACCCTCTGACAGTGCAGCACTCCCTCAATACTGAACATCTGACAGTGCAGCACTCCCTCAATACTGATCCTCCGACAGTGCATCACGCCCTCAGTACTGACGCT
Source organism: Isurus oxyrinchus (assembly GCA_026770705.1). Classification (NCBI taxonomy): domain Eukaryota; kingdom Metazoa; phylum Chordata; class Chondrichthyes; order Lamniformes; family Lamnidae; genus Isurus; species Isurus oxyrinchus. Next base: position 48,550 of record JANJGN010002405.1, read on the forward strand.
CCGACAGTGCAGCACTCCCTCACTACTGACCGTCCGACAGTACAGCACTCCCTCACTACTGACACTGTAACAGGGCAGCACTCCCTCAACACTTACCCTCCGGCACTGCAGCACTCCCTCAGATCTGACCCTCCGACAGTGCAGTACTCGCTCATTGCTGACCCTCTGACAGTGCAGCACTCTCTCATTACTGACCCACCGACAGTGCAGCACTACCTCAGTACTGACCTTCCGACAGTGCAGCACTCTCTCATTACTGACCCACCGACAGTGCAGCACTCCCTCAGTACTGACCCTCCGACAGTGCAGTACTCTCTCAGTACAGACTCTCTGACAGTGCAGCACTCCCTCAGTACTGACCCTCCGACAGTGCAGTACTCTCTCAGCACTGTCCCTCTGACAGTGCAGCACTCCCTCAGTACTGACCCTCTGACAGTGCAGCACTCCCACAGTACTGACTCTCCGACAGTGGTGCATTCTCTCAGCAATGACCCTCCGACATTGCAGCTCTCCATCACTACTCACCCTCCGACATTGGAGCACTGCCTCAGTACTGAACGTCTGACAGTGCAGCACTCCCTCAGTACAGACACTCCAACAGTGCAGCACTCCATCAGTACTGACACTCCGACAGTGCAGTACTCCCTCAGTACTGACCCTCCGACAGTTCAACACTCCCTCACTACTGACCCTCTGACAGTGCAGCACTCCCTCAGTACTGACACTCCAACAGTTAAGCACTCCCTCAGTACTGGCACTCCGACAGTGCAGCACTTCCTCAGTGCTGACCCTCCGACAGTGCAGCACTCCCTCAGTACTGACACTCCGACAGTGCAGCAGTCCCTCAGCACTGACCCTCCCACAGTGCAGCATTCCCTCAGTACTGACCCTCCGACAGTGCAGTGCTCGCTCTTTGCTGTCCCTCTGACAGTGCAGCACTCCCTAAGTACTGATCCTCCGACAATGCAGCACACCCTCAGTACAGACACTCCAACAGTGCAGCACTCCCTCACTACTGACCCTCTGACAGTGCAGCACTCCCTCAGTACTGACACTCCAACAGTTAAGCACTCCCTCAGTACTGGCACTCCGACAGTGCAGCACTTCCTCAGTGCTGACCCTCCGACAGTGCAGCACTCCCTCAGTACTGACACTCCGACAGTGCAGCAGTCCCTCAGTACTGACACTCCAACAGTGCAGCACTCCCTCAGTACTGACACTCCGACAGTGCAGCAGTGCCTCAGCACTGACCCTCCGACAGTGCAGCAGTCCCTCAGTACTGACATTCCAACAGTGCAGCACTCCCTCAGTACTGACACTCCGACAGTGCAGCAGTGCCTCAGCACTGACCCTCCGACATTGCAGCACTCCCTCAGTACTGACACTCCGACAGTGCAGCACTCCCTCAGTACTGACCGTCCGACATGCAGCACTACCTCAACACTGACCCTCTGACAGTGCAGCACTCCCTCAGTACTGACTCTCTGACAGTGCAGCACTCCCTCAGTACTGACCCTCCGACAGTGCAGTGCTCCCTCAGTTCTGACCCTCCGACAGTGCAGCATTCCCTCAGCACTGACCCTCTCACAGTGCAGCAGTCCCTCAGTACTGACACTCTAACAGTGCAGCACTCCCTCAGTACTGACACTCCGACAGTGCAGCACTCCCTCAGTACTGACACGCCGACAGTGCAGCACTCCCTCAGTACAAACCCTCTGACAGTGCAGCACTCCCTCAGGACTGACCCTGTGACAGTGCTGTACACCTCAGTACAGACACTCCGACAGTGCAGCACTCCCTCAGTACTGACACTCCGACAGTGCAGCACTCTCTCAGTACTGACACTGTAACAGTGCAGCACTCTCACAGTACTGACCGTCCGACAGTGCAGCACACCCTCAACACTTGACCCTCTGACAGTGCAGCACGCCCTCAGAACTGACCGTCCGACAGTGCTGTGCTCCCTCAGAACTGACCCTCCGACAGTGCTGTGCTCCCTCAGTGCTGACCATCCGACAGTGCAGCACTGCCTCATTACTGACAGTCCGAAGGTGCAGCAGTGCCTCAGCACTGACCCTCGGACAGTGCAGCAGTCCCTCAGTACTGACACTCCAACAGTGCAGCACTCCCTCAGTACTGACACTCCGACAGTGCAGCAGTGCCTCAGCACTGACCCTCCGACAGTGCAGCAGTCCTTCAGTACTGACATTCCAACAGTGCAGCACTCCCTCAGCACTGACCCTCCGACAGTGCAGCAGTCCTTCAGTACTGACATTCCAACAGTGCAGCACTCCCTCAGTACTGACACTCCGACAGTGCAGCACTCCCTCAGTACTGACCGTCCGACATGCAGCACTCCCTCAACACTGACCCTCTGACAGTGCAGCACTCCCTCAGCACTGACCCTCCAACAGTGCAGCACACCCTCAGTACTCACACTCCGACAGAGCAGCACTGCCTCAGTACTGACCCTCCGACAGTCCAGCACTCCCTCAGTAGTTACCCTCCAACAGTGCAGCACTCCCTCAGAACTGACCCTCCGACAGTGCAGTGCTCCATCATTGGTGACCCTCCGACAGTGCAGCACTCCCTCAGAACTGACCCTCCGACAGTGCTGCGTTCCCTCAGTTCTGACCCTCCGAAAGTGGAGCATTCTCTCAGCACTGACCCTCCGATAGTGCATCACTCCCTCAGTACTGACCCTCTGACAGTGCAGCACTCCCACAGTACTGACCCTCTGACAGTGCAGCACTCCCTCAGTACTGACCCTCTGACAGTGCAGCACTCCCTCAGTACTGACCCTCTGACAGTGCAGCATTCCCTCAGTACTGACCCTCTGACAGTGCAGCACTCACTCAGTACTGACCCTCCGACAGTGCATTACGCCCTCAGTACTGTCCCTCTGACAGTGCAGCGCTCCCTCAACACTGACACTCCAACAGTGCAGCACTCCCACAGTACTGACTCTCCGACAGTGGTGCATTCTCTCAGCAATGACCGTCCGACAGTGCAGCTCTCCCTCACTACTCACCCTCCGACAGTGGTGCACTGCCTCAGAACTGAACGTCTGACAGTGCAGCACTCCCTCAGTACTGATCCTCCGACAATGCAGCACACCCTCAGTACAGACACTCCAACAGTGCAGCACTCCATCAGTACTGACACTCCGACAGTGCAGTACTCCCTCAGTACTGACCCTCCGACAGTTCAGCACTCCCTCACTACTGACCCTCTGACAGTGCAGCACTCCCTCAGTACTGACACTCCAACAGTGCAGCTCTCCCTCAGTACTGACACTCCGACAGTGCAGCAGTCCCTCAGCACTGACCCTCCCACATTGCATCACTCCCTCAGTACTGACCCTGCGACGGTGCAGCACTCCCTCAGTACTGACCCTCCGACGGTGCAGCAGTGCCTCAGTACTGACCCTCCGACACTGCAGCACTCCCTCAGATCTGACCCTCCGACAGTGCAGTGCTCCCTCAGTACTGACCCTCCGACAGTGCAGCACTCTCTCATTACTGACCACCCGACAGTGCAGTACTCTCTCAGTACTGACCCTCTGTCAGTGCAGCACTCCGTCAGTGCTGATCCTCTGACAGTGTAGCAATCCCTCAGTACTCACACTCTGGAATTGCAGCGCTCCCTCAACACTGACTTGCTGACAGTGCAGCACTCCCTCAGTACTGACCCTCCGACAGTGGAGCACTCTCTCAGCACTGACACTCCGATAGTGCATCACTCCCTCAGTACTGACCCTCTGACATTGCAGCACTCCCTCAGTACTGTCCCTCTGACAGTGCAGCGCTCCCTCAACACTGACTGTCCAACAGTGCAGCACACCGTCAGTACTCACCTTCCGACAGTGGAGCACTGCCTCAGTACTGACACTCCGACAGTGCAGCACTCCATCAGTACTGACACTCCGACAGTTCAGCACTCCCTCACTACTGACCCTCTGACAGTGCAGCACTCCCTCAGTACTGACACTCCAACAGTGCAGCATTCCCTCAGTACTGACTCTCTGAAAGTGCAGGACTCCCTCAGTACTGACCCTCTGACAGTGCAGCACTCACTCAGAACTGACCCTGTGACAGTGCTGTACACCCTCAGTACTGACACTCCGACAGTGCTGTGCTCCCTCAGTGCTGACCATCCGACAGTGCTGCATTCCCTCAGTACTGACCCTCTGAAAGTGCAGCGCTCCCTCAACAAAGACTCGCCGACAGTGCAGCACTCCCTCAGTACTGACCCTCCGACAGTGGTGCATTCTCTCAGCACTGACCCTCCGACAGTGCAGCATTCCCTCACTACTGACCCTCCGACAGTGGAGCACTCCCTCAGTACTGACCCTCTGACAGTGCAGTGCTCCCTCAGAACTGACCCTCCGACAGTGCAGTGCTCCCTCAGTTCTGACCCTCCGAAAGTGCAGCATTCCCTCAGTACTGACCCTCTGAAAGTGCAGCACTCCCTCAGTACTGACCCTCTGACAGTGCAGCACTCAATCAGAACTGACCCTGTGACAGTGCTGTACACCCTCAGTAATGACACTCCGACAGTGCAGCACTCCCTCAGTACTGACCGTTTGACAGTGCAGCACTCCCTCAACACTGACCCTCTGACAGTGCAGCTCTCCCTCAGCACTGACCCTCCAACAGTGCAGCACACCCTCAGTACTCACAGTCCGACAGTGCAGCACTCCCTCAGTACTGACCCTCCGACATTCCAGCACTCCCTCAGTAGTTACCCTCCAACAGTGCAGCACTCCCTCAGAATTGACCCTCCGACAGTGGTGCATTCTCTCAGCAATGTCCCTCCGACAGTGCAGCACTCCCTCACGACTGACCCTCCGACTGTGGAGCTCTCCCTCAGTACTGACCCTCTGACAGTGCAGCACTCCCCCAGTACTGACCCTCTGACATTCCAGCACTACCTTAGTACTTACCCTCCAACAGTGCAGCACTCCCTCAATACTGATCCTCCGACAGTGCATCACGCCCTCAGTACTGACGCTCCGACAGTGCAGCACTCCCTCACTACTGACCGTCCGACAGTACAGCACTCCCTCACTACTGACACTGTAACAGGGCAGCACTCCCTCAACACTTACCCTCCGGCACTGCAGCACTCCCTCAGATCTGACCCTCCGACAGTGCAGTACTCGCTCATTGCTGACCCTCTGACAGTGCAGCACTCTCTCATTACTGACCCACCGACAGTGCAGCACTACCTCAGTACTGACCTTCCGACAGTGCAGCACTCTCTCATTACTGACCCACCGACAGTGCAGCACTCCCTCAGTACTGACCCTCCGACAGTGCAGTACTCTCTCAGTACAGACCCTCTGACAGTGCAGCACTCCCTCAGTACTGACCCTCCGACAGTGCAGTACTCTCTCAGCACTGTCCCTCTGACAGTGCAGCACTCCCTCAGTACTGACCCTCTGACAGTGCAGCACTCCCACAGTACTGACTCTCCGACAGTGGTGCATTCTCTCAGCAACGACCCTCCGACATTGCAGCTCTCCATCACTACTCACCCTCCGACATTGGAGCACTGCCTCAGTACTGAACGTCTGACAGTGCAGCACTCCCTCAGTACAGACACTCCAACAGTGCAGCACTCCATCAGTACTGACACTCCGACAGTGCAGTACTCCCTCAGTACTGACCCTCCGACAGTTCAACACTCCCTCACTACTGACCCTCTGACAGTGCAGCACTCCCTCAATACTGACACTCCAACAGTGCAGCACTCCCTCAGTACTGACACTCCGACAGTGTAGCAGTCCCTCAGCACTGTCCCTCCCACAGTGCAGCATTCCCTCAGTACTGACCCTCCGACAGTGCAGTGCTCGCTCTTTGCTGTCCCTCTGACAGTGCAGCACTCCCTAAGTACTGATCCTCTGACAATGCAGCACACCCTCAGTACAGACACTCCAACAGTGCAGCACTCCCTCACTACTGACCCTCTGACAGTGCAGCACTCCCTCAGTACTGACACTCCAACAGTTAAGCACTCCCTCAGTACTGGCACTCCGACAGTGCAGCACTTCCTCAGTGCTGACCCTCCGACAGTGCAGCACTCCCTCAGTACTGACCCTCTGACAGTGCAGCACTCTCTTAGTACTGACCCTCCGACAGTGCAGCACTGCCTCATTACTGACCGTCCGACGGTGCAGCAGTGCCTCAGCACTGACCCTCTGACAGTGCAGCAGTCCCTCAGTACTGACACTCCAACAGTGCAGCACTCCCTCAGTACTGACACTCCGACAGTGCAGCAGTGCCTCAGCACTGACCCTCCGACAGTGCAGCACTCCCTCAGTACTGACACTCCGACAGTGCAGCACTCCCTCAGTACTGACCGTCCGACATGCAGCACTACCTCAACACTGACCCTCTGACAGTGCAGCACTCCCTCAGTACTGACCCTCTGACAGTGCAGCACTCCCTCAGTACTGACCCTCCGACAGTGCAGTGCTCCCTCAGTTCTGACCCTCCGACAGTGCAGCATTCCCTCAGCACTGACCCTCTCACAGTGCAGCAGTCCCTCAGTACTGACACTCTAACAGTGCAGCACTCCCTCAGTACTGACACTCCGACAGTGCAGCAGTGCCTCAGCACTGACCCTCCGACAGTGCAGCACTCCCTCAGTACTGACACGCCGACAGTGCAGCACTCCCTCAGTACTAACCCTCTGACAGTGCAGCACTCACTCAGAACTGACCCTGTGACAGTGCTGTACACCTCAGTACAGACACTCCGACAGAGCAGCACTCCCTCAGTACTGACACTCCGACAGTGCAGCACTCTCTCAGTACTGACACTGTAACAGTGCAGCACTCTCACAGTACTGACCGTCCGACAGTGCAGCACACCCTCAACACTTGACCCTCTGACAGTGCAGCACGCCCTCAGAACTGACCGTCCGACAGTGCTGTGCTCCCTCAGAACTGACCCTCCGACAGTGCTGTGCTCCCTCAGTGCTGACCATCCGACAGTGCTGCATTCCCTCAGTACTAACCCTCCGACAGTACAGCACTGCCTCAGTACTGACCCTCCGACAGTGGTGCATTCTCTCAGCACTGACCCTCCGACAGTGCAGCACTCCCTCACTACTGAACCTCCGACAGTGGGGCACTCCCTCAGTACTGACCCTCTGACAGTGCAGTGCTCCCTCAGAACTGACCCTCCGACAGTGCAGTGCTCCCTCAGTTCTGACCCTCCGAAAGTGCAGCATTCCCTCAGTACTGACCCTCTGAAAGTGCAGCACTTCCTCAGTACTGACACTCCGACAGTGCAGCACTCCCTCAGTACTGACCGTCCGACATTCCAGCACTCCCTCAGTAGTTACCCTCCAACAGTGCAGCACTCCCTCAGAATTGACCCTCCGACAGTGGTGCATTCTCTCAGCAATGTCCCTCCGACAGTGCAGCACTCCCTCACGACTGACCCTCCGACTGTGGAGCTCTCCCTCAGTACTGACCCTCTGACAGTGCAGCACTCCCCCAGTACTGACCCTCTGACATTCCAGCACTACCTTAGTACTTACCCTCCAACAGTGCAGCACTCCCTCAATACTGATCCTCCGACAGTGCATCACGCCCTCAGTACTGACGCTCCGACAGTGCAGCACTCCCTCACTACTGACCGTCCGACAGTACAGCACTCCCTCACTACTGACACTGTAACAGGGCAGCACTCCCTCAACACTTACCCTCCGGCACTGCAGCACTCCCTCAGATCTGACCCTCCGACAGTGCAGTACTCGCTCATTGCTGACCCTCTGACAGTGCAGCACTCTCTCATTACTGACCCACCGACAGTGCAGCACTACCTCAGTACTGACCTTCCGACAGTGCAGCACTCTCTCATTACTGACCCACCGACAGTGCAGCACTCCCTCAGTACTGACCCTCCGACAGTGCAGTACTCTCTCAGTACAGACCCTCTGACAGTGCAGCACTCCCTCGGTACTGACCCTCCGACAGTGCAGTACTCTCTCAGCACTGTCCCTCTGACAGTGCAGCACTCCCTCAGTACTGACCCTCTGACAGTGCAGCACTCCCACAGTACTGACTCTCCGACAGTGGTGCATTCTCTCAGCAACGACCCTCCGACATTGCAGCTCTCCATCACTACTCACCCTCCGACATTGGAGCACTGCCTCAGTACTGAACGTCTGACAGTGCAGCACTCCCTCAGTACAGACACTCCAACAGTGCAGCACTCCATCAGTACTGACACTCCGACAGTGCAGTACTCCCTCAGTACTGACCCTCCGACAGTTCAACACTCCCTCACTACTGACCCTCTGACAGTGCAGCACTCCCTCAATACTGACACTCCAACAGTGCAGCACTCCCTCAGTACTGACACTCCGACAGTGTAGCAGTCCCTCAGCACTGTCCCTCCCACAGTGCAGCATTCCCTCAGTACTGACCCTCCGACAGTGCAGTGCTCGCTCTTTGCTGTCCCTCTGACAGTGCAGCACTCCCTAAGTACTGATCCTCCGACAATGCAGCACACCCTCAGTACAGACACTCCAACAGTGCAGCACTCCCTCACTACTGACCCTCTGACAGTGCAGCACTCCCTCAGTACTGACACTCCAACAGTTAAGCACTCCCTCAGTACTGGCACTCCGACAGTGCAGCACTTCCTCAGTGCTGACCCTCCGACAGTGCAGCACTCCCTCAGTACTGACCCTCTGACAGTGCAGCACTCTCTTAGTACTGACCCTCCGACAGTGCAGCACTGCCTCATTACTGACCGTCCGACGGTGCAGCAGTGCCTCAGCACTGACCCTCTGACAGTGCAGCAGTCCCTCAGTACTGACACTCCAACAGTGCAGCACTCCCTCAGTACTGACACTCCGACAGTGCAGCAGTGCCTCAGCACTGACCCTCCGACAGTGCAGCACTCCCTCAGTACTGACACTCCGACAGTGCAGCACTCCCTCAGTACTGACCGTCCGACATGCAGCACTACCTCAACACTGACCCTCTGACAGTGCAGCACTCCCTCAGTACTGACCCTCTGACAGTGCAGCACTCCCTCAGTACTGACCCTCCGACAGTGCAGTGCTCCCTCAGTTCTGACCCTCCGACAGTGCAGCATTCCCTCAGCACTGACCCTCTCACAGTGCAGCAGTCCCTCAGTACTGACACTCTAACAGTGCAGCACTCCCTCAGTACTGACACTCCGACAGTGCAGCAGTGCCTCAGCACTGACCCTCCGACAGTGCAGCACTCCCTCAGTACTGACACGCCGACAGTGCAGCACTCCCTCAGTACTAACCCTCTGACAGTGCAGCACTCACTCAGAACTGACCCTGTGACAGTGCTGTACACCTCAGTACAGACACTCCGACAGAGCAGCACTCCCTCAGTACTGACACTCCGACAGTGCAGCACTCTCTCAGTACTGACACTGTAACAGTGCAGCACTCTCACAGTACTGACCGTCCGACAGTGCAGCACACCCTCAACACTTGACCCTCTGACAGTGCAGCACGCCCTCAGAACTGACCGTCCGACAGTGCTGTGCTCCCTCAGAACTGACCCTCCGACAGTGCTGTGCTCCCTCAGTGCTGACCATCCGACAGTGCTGCATTCCCTCAGTACTAACCCTCCGACAGTACAGCACTGCCTCAGTACTGACCCTCCGACAGTGGTGCATTCTCTCAGCACTGACCCTCCGACAGTGCAGCACTCCCTCACTACTGAACCTCCGACAGTGGGGCACTCCCTCAGTACTGACCCTCTGACAGTGCAGTGCTCCCTCAGAACTGACCCTCCGACAGTGCAGTGCTCCCTCAGTTCTGACCCTCCGAAAGTGCAGCATTCCCTCAGTACTGACCATCTGAAAGTGCAGCACTTCCTCAGTACTGACACTCCGACAGTGCAGCACTCCCTCAGTACTGACCGTCCGACAGTGCAGCACTCCCTCAACACTGACCCTCTGACAGTGCAGCTCTCCCTCAGCACTGACCCTCCAACAGTGCAGCACACCCTCAGTACTCACACTCCGACAGAGCAGCACTGCCTCAGTACTGACCCTCCGACAGTCCAGCACTCCCTCAGTAGTTACCCTCCAACAGTGCAGCACTCCCTCAGAACTGACCCTCCGACAGTGCAGTGCTCCATCATTGGTGACCCTCCGACAGTGCAGCACTCCCTCAGAACTGACCCTCCGACAGTGCTGCGTTCCCTCAGTTCTGACCCTCCGAAAGTGGAGCATTCTCTCAGCACTGACCCTCCGATAGTGCATCACTCCCTCAGTACTGACCCTCTGACAGTGCAGCACTCCCACAGTACTGACCCTCTGACAGTGCAGCACTCCCTCAGTACTGACCCTCTGACAGTGCAGCACTCCCTCAGTACTGACCCTCTGACAGTGCAGCATTCCCTCAGTACTGACCCTCTGACAGTGCAGCACTCACTCAGTACTGACCCTCCGACAGTGCATTACGCCCTCAGTACTGTCCCTCTGACAGTGCAGCGCTCCCTCAACACTGACACTCCAACAGTGCAGCACTCCCACAGTACTGACTCTCCGACAGTGGTGCATTCTCTCAGCAATGACCGTCCGACAGTGCAGCTCTCCCTCACTACTCACCCTCCGACAGTGGTGCACTGCCTCAGAACTGAACGTCTGACAGTGCAGCACTCCCTCAGTACTGATCCTCCGACAATGCAGCACACCCTCAGTACAGACACTCCAACAGTGCAGCACTCCATCAGTACTGACACTCCGACAGTGCAGTACTCCCTCAGTACTGACCCTCCGACAGTTCAGCACTCCCTCACTACTGACCCTCTGACAGTGCAGCACTCCCTCAGTACTGACACTCCAACAGTGCAGCTCTCCCTCAGTACTGACACTCCGACAGTGCAGCAGTCCCTCAGCACTGACCCTCCCACAGTGCATCACTCCCTCAGTACTGACCCTGCGACGGTGCAGCACTCCCTCAGTACTGACCCTCCGACGGTGCAGCAGTGCCTCAGTACTGACCCTCCGACACTGCAGCACTCCCTCAGATCTGACCCTCCGACAGTGCAGTGCTCCCTCAGTACTGACCCTCCGACAGTGCAGCACTCTCTCATTACTGACCACCCGACAGTGCAGTACTCTCTCAGTACTGACCCTCTGTCAGTGCAGCACTCCGTCAGTGCTGATCCTCTGACAGTGTAGCACTCCCTCAGTACTCACACTCTGGAAGTGCAGCGCTCCCTCAACACTGACTTGCTGACAGTGCAGCACTCCCTCAGTACTGACCCTCCGACAGTGGAGCACTCTCTCAGCACTGACACTCCGATAGTGCATCACTCCCTCAGTACTGACCCTCTGACATTGCAGCACTCCCTCAGTACTGTCCCTCTGACAGTGCAGCGCTCCCTCAACACTGACTGTCCAACAGTGCAGCACACCGTCACTACTCACCTTCCGACAGTGGAGCACTGCCTCAGTACTGACACTCCGACAGTGCAGCACTCCATCAGTACTGACACTCCGACAGTTCAGCACTCCCTCACTACTGACCCTCTGACAGTGCAGCACTCCCTCAGTACTGACACTCCAACAGTTAAGCACTCCCTCACTACTGACACTCCGACAGTGCAGCACTCCCTCAGTACTGACACTCCGACAGTGCAGCACTGCCTCATTACTGACCGTCCGACAGTGCAGCACTCCCTCAGTACTGACCCTCCGACAGTGCAGTGCTCCCTCAGTTCTGACCCTCCGACAGTGCAGCATTCCCTCAGTACTGACCCTCTGAAAGTGCAGGACTCCCTCAGTACTGACCCTCTGACAGTGCAGCACTCACTCAGAACTGACCCTGTGACAGTGCTGTACACCCTCAGTACTGACACTCCGACAGTGCTGTGCTCCCTCAGTGCTGACCATCCGACAGTGCTGCATTCCCTCAGTACTGACCCTCTGAAAGTGCAGCGCTCCCTCAACAAAGACTCGCCGACAGTGCAGCACTCCCTCAGTACTGACCCTCCGACAGTGGTGCATTCTCTCAGCAACGACCCTCCGACATTGCAGCTCTCCATCACTACTCACCCTCCGACATTGGAGCACTGCCTCAGTACTGAACGTCTGACAGTGCAGCACTCCCTCAGTACAGACACTCCAACAGTGCAGCACTCCATCAGTACTGACACTCCGACAGTGCAGTACTCCCTCAGTACTGACCCTCCGACAGTTCAACACTCCCTCACTACTGACCCTCTGACAGTGCAGCACTCCCTCAATACTGACACTCCAACAGTGCAGCACTCCCTCAGTACTGACACTCCGACAGTGTAGCAGTCCCTCAGCACTGTCCCTCCCACAGTGCAGCATTCCCTCAGTACTGACCCTCCGACAGTGCAGTGCTCGCTCTTTGCTGTCCCTCTGACAGTGCAGCACTCCCTAAGTACTGATCCTCCGACAATGCAGCACACCCTCAGTACAGACACTCCAACAGTGCAGCACTCCCTCACTACTGACCCTCTGACAGTGCAGCACTCCCTCAGTACTGACACTCCAACAGTTAAGCACTCCCTCAGTACTGGCACTCCGACAGTGCAGCACTTCCTCAGTGCTGACCCTCCGACAGTGCAGCACTCCCTCAGTACTGACCCTCTGACAGTGCAGCACTCTCTTAGTACTGACCCTCCGACAGTGCAGCACTGCCTCATTACTGACCGTCCGACGGTGCAGCAGTGCCTCAGCACTGACCCTCTGACAGTGCAGCAGTCCCTCAGTACTGACACTCCAACAGTGCAGCACTCCCTCAGTACTGACACTCCGACAGTGCAGCAGTGCCTCAGCACTGACCCTCCGACAGTGCAGCACTCCCTCAGTACTGACACTCCGACAGTGCAGCACTCCCTCAGTACTGACCGTCCGACATGCAGCACTACCTCAACACTGACCCTCTGACAGTGCAGCACTCCCTCAGTACTGACCCTCTGACAGTGCAGCACTCCCTCAGTACTGACCCTCCGACAGTGCAGTGCTCCCTCAGTTCTGACCCTCCGACAGTGCAGCATTCCCTCAGCACTGACCCTCTCACAGTGCAGCAGTCCCTCAGTACTGACACTCTAACAGTGCAGCACTCCCTCAGTACTGACACTCCGACAGTGCAGCAGTGCCTCAGCACTGACCCTCCGACAGTGCAGCACTCCCTCAGTACTGACACGCCGACAGTGCAGCACTCCCTCAGTACTAACCCTCTGACAGTGCAGCACTCACTCAGAACTGACCCTGTGACAGTGCTGTACACCTCAGTACAGACACTCCGACAGAGCAGCACTCCCTCAGTACTGACACTCCGACAGTGCAGCACTCTCTCAGTACTGACACTGTAACAGTGCAGCACTCTCACAGTACTGACCGTCCGACAGTGCAGCACACCCTCAACACTTGACCCTCTGACAGTGCAGCACGCCCTCAGAACTGACCGTCCGACAGTGCTGTGCTCCCTCAGAACTGACCCTCCGACAGTGCTGTGCTCCCTCAGTGCTGACCATCCGACAGTGCTGCATTCCCTCAGTACTAACCCTCCGACAGTACAGCACTGCCTCAGTACTGACCCTCCGACAGTGGTGCATTCTCTCAGCACTGACCCTCCGACAGTGCAGCACTCCCTCACTACTGAACCTCCGACAGTGGGGCACTCCCTCAGTACTGACCCTCTGACAGTGCAGTGCTCCCTCAGAACTGACCCTCCGACAGTGCAGTGCTCCCTCAGTTCTGACCCTCCGAAAGTGCAGCATTCCCTCAGTACTGACCATCTGAAAGTGCAGCACTTCCTCAGTACTGACACTCCGACAGTGCAGCACTCCCTCAGTACTGACCGTCCGACAGTGCAGCACTCCCTCAACACTGACCCTCTGACAGTGCAGCTCTCCCTCAGCACTGACCCTCCAACAGTGCAGCACACCCTCAGTACTCACACTCCGACAGAGCAGCACTGCCTCAGTACTGACCCTCCGACAGTCCAGCACTCCCTCAGTAGTTACCCTCCAACAGTGCAGCACTCCCTCAGAACTGACCCTCCGACAGTGCAGTGCTCCATCATTGGTGACCCTCCGACAGTGCAGCACTCCCTCAGAACTGACCCTCCGACAGTGCTGCGTTCCCTCAGTTCTGACCCTCCGAAAGTGGAGCATTCTCTCAGCACTGACCCTCCGATAGTGCATCACTCCCTCAGTACTGACCCTCTGACAGTGCAGCACTCCCACAGTACTGACCCTCTGACAGTGCAGCACTCCCTCAGTACTGACCCTCTGACAGTGCAGCACTCCCTCAGTACTGACCCTCTGACAGTGCAGCATTCCCTCAGTACTGACCCTCTGACAGTGCAGCACTCACTCAGTACTGACCCTCCGACAGTGCATTACGCCCTCAGTACTGTCCCTCTGACAGTGCAGCGCTCCCTCAACACTGACACTCCAACAGTGCAGCACTCCCACAGTACTGACTCTCCGACAGTGGTGCATTCTCTCAGCAATGACCGTCCGACAGTGCAGCTCTCCCTCACTACTCACCCTCCGACAGTGGTGCACTGCCTCAGAACTGAACGTCTGACAGTGCAGCACTCCCTCAGTACTGATCCTCCGACAATGCAGCACACCCTCAGTACAGACACTCCAACAGTGCAGCACTCCATCAGTACTGACACTCCGACAGTGCAGTACTCCCTCAGTACTGACCCTCCGACAGTTCAGCACTCCCTCACTACTGACCCTCTGACAGTGCAGCACTCCCTCAGTACTGACACTCCAACAGTGCAGCTCTCCCTCAGTACTGACACTCCGACAGTGCAGCAGTCCCTCAGCACTGACCCTCCCACAGTGCATCACTCCCTCAGTACTGACCCTGCGACGGTGCAGCACTCCCTCAGTACTGACCCTCCGACGGTGCAGCAGTGCCTCAGTACTGACCCTCCGACACTGCAGCACTCCCTCAGATCTGACCCTCCGACAGTGCAGTGCTCCCTCAGTACTGACCCTCCGACAGTGCAGCACTCTCTCATTACTGACCACCCGACAGTGCAGTACTCTCTCAGTACTGACCCTCTGTCAGTGCAGCACTCCGTCAGTGCTGATCCTCTGACAGTGTAGCACTCCCTCAGTACTCACACTCTGGAAGTGCAGCGCTCCCTCAACACTGACTTGCTGACAGTGCAGCACTCCCTCAGTACTGACCCTCCGACAGTGGAGCACTCTCTCAGCACTGACACTCCGATAGTGCATCACTCCCTCAGTACTGACCCTCTGACATTGCAGCACTCCCTCAGTACTGTCCCTCTGACAGTGCAGCGCTCCCTCAACACTGACTGTCCAACAGTGCAGCACACCGTCACTACTCACCTTCCGACAGTGGAGCACTGCCTCAGTACTGACACTCCGACAGTGCAGCACTCCATCAGTACTGACACTCCGACAGTTCAGCACTCCCTCACTACTGACCCTCTGACAGTGCAGCACTCCCTCAGTACTGACACTCCAACAGTTAAGCACTCCCTCACTACTGACACTCCGACAGTGCAGCACTCCCTCAGTACTGACACTCCGACAGTGCAGCACTGCCTCATTACTGACCGTCCGACAGTGCAGCACTCCCTCAGTACTGACCCTCCGACAGTGCAGTGCTCCCTCAGTTCTGACCCTCCGACAGTGCAGCATTCCCTCAGTACTGACCCTCTGAAAGTGCAGGACTCCCTCAGTACTGACCCTCTGACAGTGCAGCACTCACTCAGAACTGACCCTGTGACAGTGCTGTACACCCTCAGTACTGACACTCCGACAGTGCTGTGCTCCCTCAGTGCTGACCATCCGACAGTGCTGCATTCCCTCAGTACTGACCCTCTGAAAGTGCAGCGCTCCCTCAACAAAGACTCGCCGACAGTGCAGCACTCCCTCAGTACTGACCCTCCGACAGTGGTGCATTCTCTCAGCACTGACCCTCCGACAGTGCAGCATTCCCTCACTACTGACCCTCCGACAGTGGAGCACTCCCTCAGTACTGACCCTCTGACAGTGCAGTGCTCCCTCAGAACTGACCCTCCGACAGTGCAGTGCTCCCGCAGTTCTGACCCTCCGAAAGTGCAGCATTCCCTCAGTACTGACCCTCTGAAAGTGCAGCACTCCCTCAGTACTGACCCTCTGACAGTGCAGCACTCAATCAGAACTGACCCTGTGACAGTGCTGTACACCCTCAGTAATGACACTCCGACAGTGCAGCACTCCCTCAGTACTGACCGTCCGACAGTGCAGCACTCCCTCAACACTGACCCTCTGACAGTGCAGCTCTCCCTCAGCACTGACCCTCCAACAGTGCAGCACACCCTCAGTACTCACAGTCCGACAGTGCAGCACTCCCTCAGTACTGACCCTCCGACATTCCAGCACACCCTCAGTAGTTACCCTCCAACAGTGCAGCACCCCCTCAGAACTGACCCTCCGACAGTGCAGTCCTCCTTCAGTTCTGACCCTCCGAAAGTGCAGCATTCCCTCAGTACTGACCCTCTGAAAGTGCTGTACACCCTCAGTACTGACACTCCGACAGTGCAGCACTCCCTCAGTACTGACCCTGTAACAGTGCAGCACTCACTCAGTACTGAACATCCGACAGTGCAACACTCCCTCAATACTGACCCTCCGACAGTGCAGCGCTCCTTCAGTACTGACACTCTGACAGTGCAGCACTCCCTCAGGACTGACCCTCTGACAGTGCAGCACTCCCTCAGGACTGACCCTCTGACAGTGCAGCACTCCCTCAGTACTGACACTCCGACAGTGCAGCACTCCCTCAGTCCTGACCCTGTAACAGTGCAGCACTCACTCAGTACTGAACATCCGACATTGCAGCACTCCCTCAATACTGACCCTCCGACAGAGCACCGCTCCCTCAGTACTGACCCTCCGGCAGTGCAGTGCTCCCTCAGAACTGACCCTCCGACAGTGCAGTGCTCCCTCAGCACTTACCCTCCACCAGTGCAGCACTCCCTCAGTACTGACCCTCCGACAGTGCAGCACTCACTCAATTCTGACCCTCCGAAAGTGCAGTATTGTCTCAGTACTGACCCTCTGACATTGCAGCGCTCACTCAACACTGACTGTCCGACAGTGCAGCACTCCCTCTGTACTGACCCTCCGACATTGGAGCACAGCCTCAGTACTGACGCTCTGACAGTGCAGCACTCCCTCAGTACTGACCCTCCGACAGTGCAGCACTCCCTCAGTACTGACCCTGCGACAGTGCAGCGCTCCCTCAGCACTGACCCTCTGACAGTGCTGCACTCCCTCAGTGCTGACCATCTGACAGTGCAGCACTCCCTCAATACTGACCCTCTGACAGTGCAGCACTCCCTCAGTGCTGATCCTCTGACAGTGTAGCACTCCCTCAGTACTCACCCTGTGGCAGTGCAGCGCTTTTTCAGTACTGAACCTCTGACAGTGCTGCACTCCCTCAGTGCTGACCCTCAGACAGTGCAGCACTCCGTCAATACTGATCATCTGACAGTGCAGCACTCCCTCAGTACTGACCCTCTGACAGTGCAGCACTCCGTCAATACTGATCATCTGACAGTGCAGCACTCCCTCAGTACTGACCCTCTGACAGTGCAGCATTCCCTCAATACTGACCCTCTGACAGTGGAGCATTCTCTCAGCACTGTCCCTCCGACAGTGCAGCACTCCCTCAGTACTGACCCTCTGACAGTGCAGCACTCATTCAGTACTGACCCTCCAACATTGCAGTACTCCCTCAATACTGACCCTCTGACAGTGCAGCGCTCCCTTAACAAAGACTCGCCGACAGTGCAGCACTCCCTCAGGACTGACCCTCCGGCATTGGAGCACTGTCTCAATACTGACCCTCTTTCAGTGCAGTACTCCCTCAGTACTGACCCTCCGACAGTGCAGCACTCCCTCAGTACTGACCCTGCGACAGTGCAGCGCTCCCTCAGCACTGACACTCTGACAGTGCTGCAGTCCCTCAGTACTGACCATCTGACAGTGCAGTGCTTCCTCAATACTGACCCTCTGACAGTGCAGCACTCCGTCAGTGCTGATCCTCTGACAGTGTAGCACTCCCTCAGTACTCACCCTCTGGCAGTGCAGTGCTCCCTCAGTACTGACCCTGCGACAATGCAGCGCTCCCTCAGTACTGACCCTCTGACAGTGCTGCACTCCCTCAGTACTGACCCTGTAACAGTGCAACACTCCCTCAGTACTGAACATCTGACAGTGAAGCACTCCCTCAATACTGATCCTCCGACAGTGCATCACGCCCTCATTACTGACACTCCGACAGTCCAGCACTCCCTCAGTACCGACCGTCCAACAATGCAGCACTCCCTCACTACTGACACTGTAACTGTGCAGCACTCCCTCAACACTTACCCTCTGACAGTGCAGCAGTCCCTCAGTACTGACCCTGCGACAGTGCAGCACTCCCTCAGTACTGTACCTCTGACAGTGCAACGTCCCTCAACACAGACTGTCCGACAGTGCAGCACTCTCTCAGCACTGACCCTCCGACAGTGCAGCAGTCCCTCACTACTCACCCTCCGACATTGGAGCACTGCCTCAGTACTGAACCTCTGACAGTGCAGCACTCCCTCAGTACTGATCCTCCGACAATGCAGAACGACCTCAGTACAGACACTCCAACAGTGCAGCACTCCATCAGTACTGACACTCCGACAGTGCAGTACTCCCTCATTACTGATCCTCCGACAGTTCAGCTGTCCTTCACTACTGACCCTCTGACATTGCAGCACTCCCTCAGTACTGACCCTCTGACAGTGCAGTACGTCCTCAGTACTGACACTCCAACAGTGCAGCACTCCCTCAGTACTGACCCTCCGACAGTGCAGCACTCCCTCAACACTGACCCTCTGACAGTGCAGCGGTCCCTCAGTACTGACACTCCAACAGTGCAGCAGTCCCTCAGTACTGACACTCCGACAGTGCAGCGCTCCCTCAGTACTGACCGTCCGACAGTACAGCACTCCCTATTTACTTACCCCCCTACAGTGCAGCACTCCCTCAGAACTGACCCTCCGACAGTGCAGCATTCCCTCAGTACTGACCCTCTGAAAGTGCAGCACTCCCTCAGTACTGACTCTCTGACAGTGCAGCACTCCCTCAGTACTGACCCTCCGACAGTGGTGCATTGTCTTAGCACTGCCCCTCCGACAATGCTGCACTCCCTCAGTACTGACACTCCAACAGTGCAGCACTCCCTCAGTACTGACCATCCGACAGCGCAGCACTCCCTCAACACTGACCCTCTGACAGTGCAGCACTCCCTCAGAACAGACCCTCTGACAGTGCAGTGCTCCCTCAGTTCTGACCCTCCGACAGTGCAGCATTCCATCAGCACTGACCCTCCGACAGTGCAGCACTCCCTCAGTACTGACACTCCCTCAGTGCAGCACTCCCTCAGTACTGACCATCCGACATTCCAGCACTCCCTCAGTACTTACCCTCCAACAGTGCAGCACTCCCTCAGAACTGACCCTCCAACAGTGCAGTGCTCCCTCAGTGCTGACCCTCTGACGGTGCTGCATTCCCTCAATACTGACCCTCTGAAAGTGCAGCACTCTCTCAGTACTGACCCTCCGACAGTGCAGCTCTTACTCAGTACTGACCCTGTGACAGTGCAGTACTCCCTCAGTACTGACCCTCTGACAGTGCAGCGCTCCCTCAACACTGACTCCGACAGTGCAGCACTCCCTCAGTACTGACCCTCTGACAGTGCAGCTGTCCCTCAGTACTGACACTCCGACAGTGCAGCTTTCCCTCAGCACTGACCCTCCGACAGTGCAGCAGTCCCTCAGTACTGACACTCCGACAGTACAGCATTCCCTCAGTACTGACCCTCCGACAGTGCAGTACTCCCTCAGAACTGACCTTCCGACAGTGCAGCACTCCCTCAGTACTGACCCTCCAACAGTGCAGTACCCCCTCAGTACTTACCCTCCGATAGTGCGGCACTCCCTCAGTACTGACCCTCTGACAGTGCAGCACTCCCTCAGTACTGACCCTCTGACAATGCAGCACTCCCTCAGTACTCACCCTCTGACAGTGCAGCATTCCCTCAGTACTGACACTCCGACAGTGCAGCACTCCCTCAGCACTGTCCCTCCGACAGTGCAGTACTCCCTCAGTACTGACACTCCGACAGTGCAGCGCTCCCTCAGTACTGACCGTCCGACAATACAGCACTCCCTATTTACTTACCCCCCTACAGTGCAGCACTCTCTCAGAACTGACCCTCCGACAGTGCAGCATTCCCTCAGTACTGACCCTCTGAAGTGCAGCACTCCCTCAGTACTGACTCTCTGACAGTGCAGCGCTCACTCAACACTGACTCCGACAGTGCAGCACTCCCTCAGTACTGACCCTCTGACAGTGCAGCATTCCCTCAGTACTGACACTCCGACAGTGCAGCTTTCCCTCAGCACTGACCCTCCAACAGTGCAGCAGTCCCTCAGTACTGACACTCCGACAGTACAACATTCCCTCAGTACTGACCCTCCGACAGTGCATTACTCCCTCAGAACTGACCCTCCGACAGTGCAGCACTCCCTCAGTACTGACCCTCCGACAGTGCAGTACCCCCTCAGTACTTACCCTCCGATAGTGCGGCACTCCCTCGGTACTGACCCTCTGACAGTGCAGCACTCCCTCAGTACTGACCCTCTGACAATGCAGCACTCCCTCAGTACTCACCCTCTGACAGTGCAGTACTCCCTCTGTACTGACCCTCTGACAGTGCAGCCCTGCCTCAGTACTGACCCTCTGACAGTGCAGCACTCCCTCAGTACTGACCCTCTGACAATGCAGCACTCCCTCAGTACTCACCCTCTGACAGTGCAGTACTCCCTCTGTACTGACCCTCTGACAGTGCAGCCCTGCCTCAGTACTGACCCTCTGACAGTGCAGCACTCCCTCAATACTGACCCTCAGACAATGCAGCTCTCCCTCAGTGCTGACCCTCTGACAGTGCAGCCCTCCCTCAGTACTGACCCTCCGACAGTGCAGCTGTCCCTCAGTACTGACACTCCGACAGTACAGCATTCCCTCAGTACTGACCCTCCGACAGTGCAGCACTCCCTCAGAACTGACCCTCTGACAGTGCAGCACTCCCTCAGTACTGACCCTCCGACAGAGCAGCACTCCCTCAATACTGATCCTCTGACAGTGCAGCACTCCCTCAATACTGACCCTCTGACAGTGCAGCACTCCCTCAGTACCGACCCTCTGACAGTGCAGCACTCCCTCAGTACTGACCCTCTGCCAGTGCAGCACTCCCTCAGTACTGACCCTGTGACAGTGCAGCACTCCCTCAGTACTGACCCTCTGTCCGGACTGCGAGCGGGGTACGTCGGCCTGAGAAAAATGGTCGCTATCCCCCCCGGAGCCAGATCCGAACCCACGACCCGCTGACACAAAGGTCAGAGTGCAGCCTCATTGTCCGCGTTCGGGCCTGATCAGGCTGAGGCCTGCTTGTCCTTTGAGCTTGCCTTCCTCCCCCGGTTGTGCAACGTTAGCGCCCCCCCCCCCGTATCACCCACTCTCCCGGGTCATGTCCTGCACTCTCAAACACGTGCGGCAAGTGTTTGTGAACAAGTGTCAGGCCAATTCACGCTCCGATTGGCCTGTTCAGTTATCGCTGCTCCTGCTCCCATCAATGCCCCTGTGGGTGAACTGCCTTGCCCCTGCCCCTTGAGGTTCCTGAGTACGGGGTTAGGTGCCTCACCAGCCAATTAAGGCCTCCCTGCCCATGTACGATGGCTGCTAAGCAACCAGTCTCTCAGCTGGCAAACTGAAGCACTCACTCACAACAAAAACAAGCTCTTGTTACAGGCAGGGCTGTGCCAGTGACAGCAGAGAGAGAGCGAGAGAGACAGAGGGGGAATGAGAGAGGGAGAGAGAGTGGGAATGAGAGAGAGAGGGAGAGAGAGAGAGACAGAGGGGGAATGAGAGAGGGAGAGAGAGTGGGAATGAGAGAGAGAGGGAGAGAGAGAGAGACAGAGGGGGAATGAGAGAGGGAGAGAGAGAGACAGAGGGGGAATGAGAGAGGGAGAGAGAGTGGGAATGAGAGAGAGAGGGAGAGAGAGAGAGACAGAGGGGGAATGAGAGAGGGAGAGAGAGAGACAGAGGGGGAATGAGAGAGGGAGAGAGAGTGGGAATGAGAGAGAGAGGGAGAGAGAGAGAGACAGAGGGGGAATGAGAGAGGGAGAGAGAGAGACAGAGGGGGAATGAGAGAGGGAGAGAGAGTGGGAATGAGAGAGAGAGGGAGAGAGAGAGAGACAGAGGGGGAATGAGAGAGGGAGAGAGAGAGACAGAGGGGGGAATGAGAGAGGGAGAGAGAGTGGGAATGAGAGAGAGAGGGAGAGAGAGAGAGACAGAGGGGGAATGAGAGAGGGAGAGAGAGAGACAGAGGGGGAATGAGAGAGGGAGAGAGAGTGGGACTGAGAGAGAGAGGGAGAGAGAGAGAGACAGAGGGGGAATGAGAGAGGGAGAGAGAGAGACAGAGGGGGAATGAGAGAGGGAGAGAGAGTGGGACTGAGAGAGAGAGGGAGAGAGAGAGAGACAGAGGGGGAATGAGAGAGGGAGAGAGAGAGACAGAGGGGGAATGAGAGAGGGAGAGAGAGTGGGACTGAGAGAGAGAGGGAGAGAGAGAGAGACAGAGGGGGAATGAGAGAGGGAGAGAGAGAGACAGAGGGGGAATGAGAGAGGGAGAGAGAGTGGGACTGAGAGAGAGAGGGAGAGAGAGAGAGACAGAGGGGGAATGAGAGAGGGAGAGAGAGTGGGACTGAGAGAGAGAGGGAGAGAGAGTGGGACTGAGAGAGAGAGGGAGAGAGAGAGAGACAGAGGGGGAATGAGAGAGGGAGAGAGAGTGGGACTGAGAGAGAGAGGGAGAGAGAGTGGGACTGAGAGAGAGAGGGAGAGAGAGAGAGACAGAGGGGGAATGAGAGAGGGAGAGAGAGTGGGACTGAGAGAGAGAGGGAGAGAGAGTGGGACTGAGAGAGAGAGGGAGAGAGAGAGAGACAGAGGGGGAATGAGAGAGGGAGAGAGAGAGACAGAGGGGGAATGAGAGAGGGAGAGAGAGAGACAGAGGGGGAATGAGAGAGGGAGAGAGAGAGACAGAGGGGGAATGAGAGAGGGAGAGAGAGTGGGACTGAGAGAGAGGGAGAGAGAGAGAGACAGAGGGGGAATGAGAGAGGGAGAGAGAGTGGGACTGAGAGAGAGAGGGAGAGAGGGTGGGACTGAGAGAGAGAGGGAGAGAGAGAGAGACAGAGGGGGAATGAGAGAGGGAGAGAGAGTGGGACTGAGAGAGAGAGGGAGAGAGAGTGGGACTGAGAGAGAGAGGGAGAGAGAGAGAGACAGAGGGGGAATGAGAGAGGGAGAGAGAGAGACAGAGGGGGAATGAGAGAGGGAGAGAGAGAGACAGAGGGGGAATGAGAGAGGGAGAGAGAGAGACAGAGGGGGAATGAGAGAGGGAGAGAGAGAGACAGAGGGGGAATGAGAGAGGGAGAGAGAGTGGGACTGAGAGAGAGAGGGAGAGAGAGAGAGACAGAGGGAGAGTGGAGAGAGGGACCGGTACTGAGAGAAAAAGAGGGAGAGAGAGAAAGGGGGAATGAGAGAGGGAGAGAGAGTGGGACTGAGAGAGAGAGAGACAGGGAGAGAGTGGAGAGAGGGAGCGGTACTGAGAGAAGGAGAGGGAGAGAGAGAGAGACAGAGGGAAAGGGGAGAGAGGGAATTGGGCTGAGAGAAGGAGAGAGAGAGGGAGAGACAAAGG